>JAPKLW010000211.1:247159-312914 GCA_026898455.1 Plectranthus barbatus
CACTTCAACCTCCACAGCTGACTGGGTGTTTTAGTTCTCCCAAGAACATAGATCCTTTTGCGGCAGAATGCCCGTAATAACTCAAGTGCTGGCTGGCACAGGAGCTGCTGTGAACTTTCTCAGAAGAGAAAGAGCACCAATGAGATCAGTAACTTACAAGCAGGAAGCTTGAAGTCTCGTGTTTGAATAAATCAACACACGGAAAGCCTTAAGAAAGGCCTCGAAAGATTTGCTTGCGCGTAAGAAACTTTCGGTCGGAGAATCGGAGAGTGGAGTTCCGAGACGAGTATTGAATGTGGAGAAGCAAGCCAGCAAGCGTGCAAGCGTCTTAAATGTTGGTAGCTCCGACCTATTTATAGACGCAGGATCCCATTCAAATTTCTAGCCGTTTGGACTCATCCGGAAAAGATCTCTGTCGTCGCATGTCCTTCTGACGGCGGCAGGTAGGAATTTCCGAAAAGCGCCATGCTTTTGTCCACTTTATCTGACACAGATCTCTTTGTGTCAGAACGGCTCTATTTCGTCAGTACGAGGAATCGCAACTGGTGTCTTGAACTGATAGACTTTAAGGAAGTCCTCTTGTCAGTTTATTCCTCGACGAATCTTCTTTTTGTCTCTAAGACTCTGGGAGAGCGAATCTTGAATTCTGCTGGTAACATCCGACTGGTAGATCGTACTGGTGATCTTGTGCTGGCAGTCTCTGCTGGTGACTTTCGCTGGCACAATCTAAGTCTACCAATATGTCTGGATGTTAACTCTTGGAATCTCCCATGACTGGTGACTTCACTGCTGATGAACAGTAGCCAGTCATTAGCTCTACTCATGCTGATGAACAGTGTCAGCACGAGTCTTGTCAGCCGCTTGCTGGTGAGACTTCTCTCAATCTGGTAAGCACATCTCATGCTGGTGAACAGTAGCCAGCATGAGTCTTGATCAGCTGCGACTTACAACTCAAAAGACCTAAACAGGACTTTACATTTGAGACTAGAGCTATTCTAGAGACAAACTGACGCTGGTAGGACTTAGGTTTTGATCCACCAAAACTATAATCTATACAATTAGCTACTGGGGAAGGGAAACTTAGCCAAATTTCCCAACATAAAATAATTTTGCTCTAAAATAAAAGTAATACACTAGTGTTGGTCCCTGATTAGAGTATCAATATTTGCAGCAAAAGTTTTTAATAATATCTTGCACTTATCTTGCTAAGGTCACGACTTAGTAGGTGTTTTCAAATATGTTTAAGCTCGAGTATTCGTTAGGTTTGTTGCAGATTATACCTCAACACTTGATGTGTAGGGTTTTAAATAGAATCAGTACGTAATAAAATAAAAAGCAGTAAAGAAACACAAGCCCATTTTGTTGAGGAGTTCTCGGAGATGACGTCTCGTGAGCAATTCCGATGTCTACGCAGGAGTCTATCAAGGATCCATTGTAGAAGTCAGTTCCATTGTCAGACCTTATCCACTTCACTGTCACTCTTTTACCATTTTGAACCCTCATTATCAATTCAGAAAACTGGAGTTTGCCCTTGTCATTAGTCTTTAGTAACCTCACTCAAGTACACCTTGAGTAGTCATCAACAACTACAAGAGTGAATCTCTTCCCTCCGATCGTGGGTGGTTTGACAGGTACAAGTAGATCCATGTGTAGCAACTCCAGTATCCTGTCTATGCTCGTTGTGATAAGGTGGTTCTTGACTGAAGCTTTGGTTTGCTTTCCTATCTTGCAGGCTCAGCAAACTCCATCTTTTTTTAATCCAGTTTGGGCAATCCTTCAACTAGTTTGTGCTTTGCAATATGTCGAATTGAGTTGAAGTTGAGGTGGCTCAGTCTCTTGTGCCAGAGCCAAGTTGTTCATTCTTGAGAGCTTGTTCCGACAAGACAAGTGTCAGCTTGGCCACTCTCCCAATCGATGACATAGAGACCTACTCTTTTTATTCCTCTGAGGATGATCTCCTTCAAAGCTTTGCCTTTGATGTGGCACTGTGACTCGGCAAATGTCACCTCATATCCGCTATCAATTAATTGGCTAATGCTCAGCAGGTTGTAATTGATATTGTTGATCAAGGATACATTCTTGATGGTGATTCCATTATATTCCATGCATCCTTTGTCAATGACTATCCCCTTTGAATCGTCACCAAATACCACCGGTGGTCCTCTCGCCATTTCTAGTTTTGAGAATAAGTCTTTTTCTCCCTCTCATATGTGTAGAACACCCACTGTCAAAGATCCAGACTCTCTTCTTCTTCTGGAGGTGACTTTGGTGTCTCTGACCTGCACCACAGAGCAAGTTAGACACTTGGTACCAGAGCTTCTGTGGGTCCTGCAGTGTTAGTCTTTTTGATCTACCCTTTTGAAATCCAAACTTGCTTCACCTTAAATACTGGTGATTTTTTATCCACCTTACTCTTCCTTCTAAAATAATGAATGTTGTTTGGATACATTGTAGAAGGAATGGTGGGTGTGTGCAAACTTTTTCGAGAAATTGAGTTTCTAGAAACTGAGTTCTTGCAAGAGTCTCGGAATCCTAGTCCTGGGTGTGAAGTCTTCCTAGCCCTTGAAAAAGAAATTTGGTTGGGCTCACACCTTAAGTAGATGTTCCCCATACTTGGATGAATCCTTTTCTCATAAGAGTTATGATGAAAGGACCTCAGATTTCTAAAATCCGGACGTGAAACTGACTTTTTCACAAATTCAGTTTCAATTGCTGAAGTTGGTTTCCTCGTAATAGGAACACAATGCTTCACCAACTTCTTAGGCATGTTTGACTTCATCTCAGATTTATTCAGTTTAGAAACTGAATTCTTTTTCAGCTTGGGAACTGAGTTCAGTTTGAGAAATAACTTTTTCCCTTTATCTTGATCTGCCAAACTTGAGGTTTGAACTACTCCTTTGACTAGAAACTTTACTTCGAAACTGGAGTTTCCTCTAAAATTATGATTATTAATTTGACCACTCGGTCTCTCGGATTGATATGACTTCTTAGGTCTTTTCTGAAAATCTCTCTTCACAAAGAAAGTAGCATCCTCAACATTAAAAGCTGGTGATCCTGCTATATGAACAACTTCATTTCGATTTATGATCTGGATGTCCCACTCGTGTGCTTGCAATTGGGCAAAGACATCCTTGGTGGTCATCTTTGTTAAATCTTTCTCCTTCAGGCTTGTGATTTTAACGAATCTATCCTCCTTGGCATCTTCAAGAGAATCTTGGCATTGAGGTCAGCAATTGTGTACTCTCTCCCAAGATTTTTCAGCTCGTAGATGATTGCGTTGAATCTAGCTTCCATTGATTTGATATTTTCTCCAGGAAGCATCTGGAATGATTCATACTTATCAACACAGATTTGCATCTTATTGCATTTGATTTGATTTGTCTCTTGGAAAAGAGTGCCAAGAATATCCCATGCTTGCTTAGAATTGTCGTACTCCAAGGCCTCTTCAGCCGGTGCTTCTGGTAAAGATGTCAATATCAACTCGTGGGCCATCGAGTCTAGGTGAGCACAGGCTTTATCTTCGGTCGTCCATTCAGCATACAGCTTCTCCACGATATCTGGGCCTTGTGTACCTCAAGGTTAGACAATGACTTTTGTTATCTTCAGAGGTCCGTTTGTAATCACCTTGGCCATTTTTGGGTGAATATTCTTCAGCATAATCAGGGACCTCTTCTTCCATGTGTTGTGCTTCTCAGCTGAGTACTTTGGAAGCTTTGTCATGTTCATCATCTTGTACCTGAGCTAACACAGAAACAAACAAGTGCAAGGTATATGGATCCGGTCTTATGCAACTTCAACAACGACCATCCTATAAGGACTAATCGCCGCCGATACCACTTGTTGGTCCTAAAATCAAAGATGTTTTTAATTGAATTGCACTTCTGAAAATAGAATTTTCAGTTTTTAGTTTCTGGAAATTCACTTTAGCTCAATAGTTAGTTTTAAGTTTCAGTTTCAAGTATACACTTCAATACTTAGAAAGAATTGAATGTTTCAAATAAGTATGAAAACTTAATATGGAGAAAATTAAATAAAGTAGTAAATGACACAAGATATTTTATAGCGGTTTGGAACCTCAAGTCCTACGTCCACTCTTCGGAAATTCACTAAGGATCATATTACAAGCCTTCTCACGATCTATAGCTAGCCCGTCGAAATTGTCTGTCCTTCGGCTTGCTAGCTCACTCACCCAGAAATTCCTTGTCGTATGCTTCCTTCTTCAAATTTGAAGTGAGGACGCACTTCGCAGCCTTCAAACTGGATGTTGGTTGTTTACTGTTCTTCCTAGAACAAGGTTGGTTGACAATCGCTCGTCGGAGTCATAGTAGTTTCAGACTGGAAACTGATTGTTGGGTAGCTTAAGATCGGAAAGCTTCAGCCTCGTGCACTTATACAGATACACAAAATGATTAGGTTGAGCAAAAATGCTAAGCCTCATGTCCAGACACAGAGATTCAGAGAACTTTTGAGAGAGCTTTTTGACAGAGTTTTAGCTTAGCTTTACGCGAGTTTCAGGTGTTCTCCGCTGATGTGGCTGAGTCTATTTATAGGCATCTTTGACGATAATTTGAATTGTATCTGTTCGACACAAGGATTCAACCATTAGAGAAAAATGGAATGTCATCCAATCATCGTCCATTCTTTATCTGTTGTAGCAGCCTGCTCTCTGCTCTGCTTTGAATCACTTTTGATTGTGACAGTGTACTTTTCATCTGCTCTTTGTCAGACTTAGTTTCAGTCCAAGGAATCTTAAGTTTAAATTCCTCGTACTAGTTTGTTGATCGACACTTTAAGGAATCTTCGGATAAGACTTGAGTTCCACTTGGATTCCTTTTGTCTTTGCTTTTCACGTGCTCTCTTTAAGTTGTGAAACTAAAAACTGAAATTTCGAAATTTTAAGTTTTAAGTTTCTGGTCTTCTTCAGTGAAAAGTCAGTTTCCAGAAACTGACTTTCTGGAACATCAAGTTTCAAGATCCGGAACTTGACTTCAACTATTTCAAGTTTCTCAGAGTCTTCACTTTAAGCTCCGAAACTTGATTTTTGACATCTCGAGCTTTGACTTCAAATAATTTCCTTCTTCAGAAACTTTGTTTCTGATTGCTCAACCTCCAGCTTCCAGTTTCTAGTTTCTATTACTACTCAATATATCTTATACAAGGATTACAAGAAGTAACATACTAGGAACTTAAAGCATAGTTTTGACACACCAAAACATCAAAGTAAAGGGTAAACTGAAACTCAATTTCAAACATTAAGCTTTATTTTGTGATTTTCAATTTTTTTAAAATTCAAATAGTATTTGACTCAATATTTGATCAAATTTTTATTCCTTTTTTCGCGCGATCAGATTTCTTCTTTCTTCTTTGTGCGATTTGGTTTCTATTTCTTCTTTCAATCATTTTCCCTTGTTTCTAGAATTCGCATTCGTCTTCGCAGTCGACTTTGTTACTTCTGGTTGGTTGTCATTGAATTCAGATTTTTGTTTTGGAGTTATGTCGTTCAATCAAGTTTTGGTGGATCGTGGTTGTGAAAGTAAAATCTTGTTTTCCTTTCGCTAGTTTTTATTTTTTATTTTTGATGGACTTCATATATGTTTTAATATTTTGTAATTTTTAGAGATGAACTGTGCTAATTTTGGAATTATAAACTTTACGTAATTGATTGTTCGTGCTAGAAGATAGGTTAAATTTTTTTTTTATCTATTATTCATTTTTGTGTGTTTTTTATTCATTATAGTTTTATAAAATGTGCATTTGTTTGACCATGGTTTGTGAAATTTTTGTTGTGGTGACATGTTCATTTTTACGTTTATATTATGCATTATTAGTGATAAACTCATGCATTTTATTATATTATAGATTCATTTATACCAAGTTGCAGATCTCGATGTTAAAGGAAAATTTCTGTATTTTTTTAATTTCTTATTTTTCATTGGTAATTGAATTTATATTTAATTGGGTATTTTGTTGTTGTTTGACATGAATTATGTTAATTTTGCAGGTTTGACATAAGCAATCTAACATTGCATGTTTAAAAAGGACCGAAGATTTAAAAATTATAATGAATAAAAATGATATTAAAATGCAGATTTTCATATCTATTCATGAATATCAATGATGTCAAACTAAAAATTTTCAAGTCTTGAAATGATAAAAAATTTAAGTTATAATGAACATAAGCGGCTCTACAATGCATGTTTTCAAATCTAATAATGAACAACAATAATGTTAAAATGGAGATAACTAAATCTTGTTAAATGGCCGTAAAATTTTATAGTTATAATGAATAAAAACTGTGCAAAAATGCAGGTTTGCGAATTACTATGTTATCATTCGATGCATGTTATTGACCTTAAAATTGCCGCATTTTTTAAATTTTCTATTTTTTAATCTCGTTTGTTGATCTCATTAAATGAACCGTCGAGATCTATTCTCATTTTTCATACTAAGACGCATTCTTATCTGAACACTATATATTGGTGTTGATCAAGTGAGAATTACTTTAAATATGAGAAATGAGAATAAATTGTGATCTTTTAATTATCAAGCAACAAATTATCATATAATGTAATGAGTATTAAAATATAATATATGGAACAACAAATAATGGAAAATGTTATTTTATTCACAATGTGGCGGACCAATTTAGTCTGAAATATTGTAGTGTTATTATATTTTGATAGATACAAGTAAAGTTGTTTTGTGTAATTGTAAACACATGTTATAGTGTTAGCATCTTCACGTAATATATTGCTTGATACGTTTTAAGTTGTTATTTAATGCTTTATTTATTATATTATTTTATATTATAATATTATTGCTAGATACTTATATATTTTGCATGCTATTTGATAGAATTTAGAAGTAAATATTTGTTTTGGATGAAGCCCAATGTATTATTGTACAGAGCCATTATTTTATTTTTGTAGGCACAGGTTACAATCTGCTTTGAGGGCTTTTTACATATCAGCCTTGAGTTATTTGAGTAATCTAGATTAACTATTTCTGTAAGATTGGGTTTTCGGCCCAATTGAACACCATTTTTGATACTTTGTTGACATGTACATATTTTTTAATTGAGCTTTGAGGTTTCTATCTAATATTTTGAAGACTACGAACTTAATCGAGTATTAATAATACTTAAATGAACTTTTAAAATTTTGATTATATTTAAAATTTATTATATTTTTAAATAATAAAAATTATCTATTCAAAAAATGTTATCATATTCATAGTCAACTTAAACTTTTTCACATTATAAAGAAAGATTTATTATTCCTATTCTCTTAAATAATGAAAATATTATTTTTATAAAGTTAATAATATATTTAATCCAATTTTAGTTAACTATTTTGTTCATGAGTGATATCTATATAAAACTTAAGTTTCATTTATTTAATAAACGAACTCTACTAAACATACTTGAATAACCCTACATGAACCAAATATAACTCAAATCCATAATTTATTTTAAAGATATATAAGATGTATTAATGAATTGCCCTCCAAATTGACAAAATGTTTTCAACTTATTATTATTATTATTATTATTATTATTATTATTATTATATTATATTTTTCTAGAAATCGAGATACATAATTCAAATAAGAAAGGGTGTTCCTTTTTGTACTTGATCAGCATATGACTAATATGTCATATACAAAATACTTAAACTACAGTGCTCGAAATCGGGGGGTATGTTTTCAACTTTTCGCATCTTATTCATGTATTCACTAATCATGTTAATAATCACAACCTCGAACATGAGTTTCTAAATTAATTTAAAACCTCATATACATTAATCATTAATGTTGTAACCTAGAAATGCACAAACTCATTTCCAACTCCATCAAAGAAAAAAGCACAAAGAAGAAATTCAAATCCATCAAAGGCAAGCTCTTCGACAAAGAATGTCCTAGGCCGAACCACTTCTCAAGACGAACCAAGTCGTTTGGCCAAGAAGTAAAGTCAAGACCGAAGAAGTCGTTCGAAGTAAAAGGTCAATGCCTCAGTCAACGGGATGCGACTGTTCGAAGGTCGTCTTATCTTAAGAGTTGCTACCTTTCATTAAATAGTGCATTTATTGCATTTGGCCTCTAGGAATAGGACCTCATTTATTGTAACAAAACACATTGATTTTAGAAATAAGTATAATAAAGCAATCAAGTTCTGCCAACAAAAAAATAATACGAATTTCATTCTACTAGTTTACTATATAGTCTTCCAATTACTTTATCTAATATTCTTAAAATTCAAATCAACAAAATTCGTGCATCAACCAATTGGCCCTAGAAGGTGGGCTTTTTAAGAATGAAAGATAAAAGATGGATCACAGTAACAATAGTAACCCGATTGCACATGGAGTATTTCGGAGCCAGGCCGAGTTCGAAGCCGGACTCAAAAGGCGAGAGCAACAACTTCGAAACCTACAAGAAGGGAATCAAAAGTCACCCAAGAAACAGAAGCCCTCCGACAACAATTGGCTTTAAACGAGAACGAGGGGCAGGACGAGACTCCTTCTAGGAGTTGTACTTAGACCAGTTGAGATGGAAATCAAGAGGAAACTTCACAAGATCCAACAGACTTACCCAGCAGCAGCTGGGCACCAACCGAAGCATGGGATTTGGCCGAGAAGATAAAATTGCTCGAAAAATAGCTCGAGCAGATGCAAAAGTTAATGGCCTTAATTCTGGGGCCCCAACTCGCTGAAGAATATACCTGGGAGAGCTATGCTGAATCACCCTTTACTCGAAGTATATCGACAATACAACTACCGATTCAATTCACGATGCCCACAATGAAAGCATATGATGGCAAAACTGTTCATGACAAGTTCATCACTCTTTAAAAGATGAAGACGCAAACTGTTGTGATTCCTGATCACCAACTCGAAGTTTACATGTGCAAGAGTTTCGGGGCATACCTGGACGGACCGGCCATGCATGGTTCATGCATCTGCCTCCCAACTCGACCTGGTTTTACTCCGAGCTGCACCAATCTTGTACTCAACATTTCTCAAGCACCCGAAGAGCACCTAAGAGATCAAACATCCTCTATTCGGTCGTTCAAAGTTAAAATAAATCCCTTTAGGACTTCCTAAAGCAGTTCAACTTGATCAAAATCACAATACCGAATTGCCTTGATAAGATGACAATGTCGGCCTTCAAAACAGGCCTATGAAGATACTCCAGCCTTTTCTGGAAATTGGTCACGTACTTCTGCTCGACCATGGTAGAGGTGTTAGCAAGGGCCAAAGCACAAATTTTACAAGAGGTTGAAGAAGAGAATTTTTGCCGAAGAAACAAGTCGAAAACTTAAGCAAGTCACACGGAGAAAAGAAGCGAGACACGGACTAACGTTCGATATCAACCGTATCCCGTTCGAACAGAGTCCAAAAAACGAGGGCTGTAGGTGGTATCAAGTGCACCCTTGGACGATCCAAGAATTCACTTACGGACGACTGATCACTGTATTTTCTACAGATTAATTATAGAAATAGTGGCAAATAAATTTGTAAACCCTAAGGTTATCGATCCAGGGGAATGAAACAATGAAAAATCCTAAATACTAAATCAGACGTTCTTAAAATACTGGTTAGGAAAATCAGATAAAAAGTTTTGTTGTTTTGAAAATCGCAGTATTTGCTAATGAATATTAAACAGGAAATTGAAAAGCTTTTGAAGTCAAATAAGAGAAGCACAGATTCCAGGGATATCTACCTATCAAGTATGACATGTATGAATGAATCGATTAATTCCCAATTTTAATTCCTCTTCGTAGTGAAACATCAGAAAAGTATTACGAACTTCTTTGTTGGACAATTCGTAAAGTAGATTAATTAATTACCTATCTCTGCTCGGTCTCAAGATAAATTAATTAACTCCAAAGATCTACAGATTTATTCCTACAATCAATCTCCTTCAGTTACGACAAGAAATCAGATTATATTGTGAAAATCTCTTTCCATTGAAAACTATCACAGTTACGTCTCAAGTAATCAACTAGATAATCCTAAGATGTGGCCAACAAATCAAGATTATGGAATAAGCACAGATTTCACAAACTACGAAGGGAAGGGGAAAATAATTCAATTAATCAAAACATGTATACATTGATAGTTCAAAACCCTAGAATCTGAGAAAGGATTTAGTTACACATATTCATGGTAATATTCATCATAGAAAAATACAACCTGAATTGCATAGAAACTTGTATCTGAATGTCTTCCCACAAACTTCTGTCTTCAAACATAAACTCTAAAATTCTTGGAAATCTCTCTAAAAACTGAAATCTGGAATGAAGTATGATAAAAAGGTCAAAAGGTACTCTCAAAATCGACATTATTAGGATATTTATAGACGTGGGGGTGTATCCTATCAATTCTAGGGCTAAAGATATGCATAAATCCAATTTTTATCAAATTTCCGCTCCAGCAGAGAGGCTCGCGTCGATCGTGGATGATCCACGTCGATCGACGAGGCTTCCTGGTCTCCGTCGATCGATGCTGATTGGCGTCTGTCGACGCGGCTTCTCATTCCTTCTGCGCGGTCTCACGGTTTTGGCCATAATTTCCTCTTCCGAACTCCGATTGACCCGATTCCAGTTGCGTTGGAGAGCTAACTCAAAGCATCATCCATTGCCATACACCAATAGCTCGAATTACTCTTGTGGAAGAACTCTTCATTGCTACTCTTACACGTCACTGCTTTCTGAACGGTTTTCTCATGAGTTTAGGCCTAAAAACCTGCATAAACATCAAAACACACCTAAAACCACCTAATATTGACATCATGCATAAAATATATATATAAACTCAATAAAACTACATAAAATAATATAAAAATAATATAGATAAGTGAGTGCAATAACGAGCTTATCGAATCCCCCAAACTTGAACGTTTGATTGTCCTCAATCAATAGGCAAGAAAGAAATCAAAAGATCAAGTGGTTAAAGTGCAATGCCTCACAAGATTCATCACAGTCAAGAACCAAGAATCCACTACCCACAAGCAATTTGAAAGAGACAGAAAATTCATCAACCGTGGAAGAACTCACAGGAAGTGTATCGCTCAACTCTCAAGTGTTTAAGGTAAAGATGAAAGCACTCAAGAACATGTATGAAGAAGTTTCTACCATAGGCTTGCAGATTTTCTAATATCTCCACTGCTAGAATGTGCACACAAGTCTAGAATCAAAAAGGACTTTCATTAGGTTGTAATGTAGGCTTTTTGTGAAAGGTAGGGAAATATGGCCAAGTGACTAAAATCAATCAAGTTGTACTTCCTCAATCAATCCAAACCACCTTCTTTTCATCATCCACCTCATCTCCTCAAATATATCAACAAATACACAACCCCTCTTTTTTTTTTTTTTTTTTTTTTTTTTTCTAGCTCATATTGAATCTCTTATGCTCTTTTTTATATTCTTTTCTTTTCATAGAGCTTATGAGAATTCTAATTATTTCGTTTTAGCTTCTTTTTGCACACATCTTTTCACCACTAATTTATCATTTCTTATCACCAATTCACTAATCAATCCCCATACATACCACAACTCAAGACACGAGTGAGACAATACTTTTCTTAATCTCATAGACAAGGAAAGAAAAATTGTACAGGCTCAAAGTGGCTAATTAGGGAAAAATTTATTGTGAAGGAACAGTGTTTAGGATATTGGGTTATCAAAGATGGCCTAATATCATTTCCTAAACTAGTGCACACTATGCAGTCTCAACACAGAAAATAGGCAAGTTCTAGAGAAATCAAAACACACATGTGAATCTCACATCAAACGAAATAAAGGCTCAAATTTCTCACACAAGGATTCAAAAATTTTCTTCCACAGTCAATTTCAAATCAGCTCAATCATCATGCAAGTATAAGTGTCAAATCAGTCCTATCATGCGGTATTCTACATTCATAGGCATCTAACCACAATCTCAATCAATTCAATACTCAACCCTCAATCAATTCTAATCTCACAATCTCGTTCAGGTTATCTCAAAACTCAAAAAATTTCCCCACAAAATAGCATAAAATAGAAAGTTACGAAAATTTAAAGACGGAAAGTAGAATAAAAAAAAGGTAGGACGTTTCATCTCTTGTCCACATCCCCCCAAACTTATTTCCAACTCGAAGAGTGGAATAAGTTTGAAAATCAGACAAAAGAGGGAACGATACCTGGAAGTTGATCTCAGACATCAACTTTTTTATCCCCCTGAGTCTTCAATCACCATCAGGGAGGTCGGGTCCATGCAGGTCCTTTCGCGACCTCCTTTCCATCTTTGTTCTTGACAACTTGCATCCTCCATCTCTTGGTGTCTTTCAATGTCCCCCCAATGGTGGACTTGTACTTCCGTAGAACTCGTAGTAATTTTTCCAACTTCCCATACCTGAGGTGTGCCGGAAGCATCTTGAGTTTCAGAACCAGCGGATCAGAGTTAGATTGCAGCTTTCCCCGATTTGCATCGGTTGACATTGGTGAAACTGCCGCAATCCCTTTTCTACGTCGCGCTGATGAAAACTCCATCTCTGTCTTCCGTTGTGCGTCGATCGACGAGATTGTATCGTCGATCGACGTGGCTCCCAATGCTGCGTCGATCGACGGATGGTGAGCGTCGATCGACGTGGAGGCATTTCCACGTTTTCTTTTCTTTTTCTGGCTGCGTTGGCTTGGGAACCGCTCCCGTTTGTTCTTCTTTTTCTTCTGTGTTATTCCCTCGGGTACATCCAAATCCATCACCCGATCCACAAGCTCATCGTCCGCCTTATCCAAATCTGAAGATAAAAACAAAGAGTGTAGTAAGCGGTTCTCCAGAAAATCAGGATCAATTTTAAGAGAAGAAAAGGGAGAGGAAATCACCGGATTTGAACATTTGATCATGTGGCACTCCTCCTGGCAACTCCCTTCATTACGTTTCTGCATTGCTTTGTAGATGGGGAAGGTGACCGACTTGTCATTAACTCGGAACGTCAGTTTTCCGTCTCGAATGTCAATCAATGCTCCAGCAGTCTTCAAGAAAGATCTCCCCAAGATAAGCGGGATGTTGTGGTCTTCTTCCATGTCAAGCACCACGAAGTCTGCTGGAATGATGAAGTCTTTCACCTTCACAAGTACGTCTTCCACGATGCCTTTCGGGTAAGTGAATGATCGATCGGCCATCTGAAGTGAGATTGTTGTGGGCTTGATGCTTCCGATCTTCAACCGCTTGAAGATTGACAGCGGCATTAAGTTGATGGATGCGCCGGAATCAGAAAAGACCTTCCCAAAGGTCTCTCCTCCAATGACACAGGGGATCGTGAAGGATCCCGTGTCTTCTCTCTTCAGCGGCATCTTCTTCTGAATAATCGCGCTGCATTCTTCGAACAAATTGACCCTCTCGTGCTCCATGAAGGGTCTTTTCTGAGAGACCATCTCCTTCAGAAACTTCAAATACCCCGGTATCTCTCGTAGTGCCTCAATCAGCGGGATGTTGATGTTTACTTTCTTCATGTTCTCAAGAAAGCGTGCATACTTCTCGTTCATCTTTGCTTTGGCAAACCGCTGCGGATATGGCAAGGGAGGCTTATACATTGGCAGAGCAGGGGCGGCCATCGATCGACGAGTGTCAGCCTCGGTCGACGGAAGTTTTGATTCCTCGTCGATCGACGGGGAAGCATTGTCAATTGACGGGGCTTCGCCTGTGACGACTTCTTCTTCTTTCTCGGCTTCTCCTTCCTTTCGGGTGTCTGTCCCTGCTTGCTTCGGCCCTTCATAGGTTTTTCCCCCTCTCAGAATGATGGCATTCACTTGGTTCCTCTGATTCTGATTCTTGGGGTTCATCTGAGTGTTGCTCGGAAGTTGCCCCGGCTTGTGCTGGGCTCCGAGGGCATCGACGATCTGGCTGACCTGGGTTTCTATGATTTGTACATGCTTCTGCACCTGGTCTACTTTAGTATTCACGCCTGCAATTTCTTGCTTCAACTTGGCTACAGTATCAGTAGAGCCTTCCATGAACTTGGCCAAAATCTCCTCGAGATTTGGCTTCTTCTTCTCCACTATTGCTCCTTCTTGTACGGCAAATCCTGGTGGTGGTTGCTCTGCAGCTTGAGGGTTTGCGTAGGAGAATCCAGGGTGATTCCTTGCGTGATTGTAGGTATAGGGCTGGTTATTCTGCTGATTGTGTTGCTGGTATCCTCCTCGGTAGTTGTTTTGATAACCACCCATTTGCATGAAATTTACCTCAGCATTGCCTTCCTCTGTAGGACCCTGCACTGCTTCAACTGCAGCAACTGTTTTTTCCTGCTTCAGATTAGCAAACTCTTCCCTAAGCTTTTTCAGCTCGGCTGCCAAATCGGGTTGCTCGGCAGCTTTTTCCACTATTTTCTCGACCGCCACCACAGGCCGAGTTCGACTTGAGGACCACCGTTGAGTGTTGTTGGCCATCTTTTGGAAGAATTCCATGGCCTTCTTTCCGCTTTTCGTCATGATTGTGTCTCCTAGTGTGGTGTCCACCAACTTGGCTGTCTTATCATTGAGCCCTACATAGAACGCCTCAGCTTGTTCTCCTGGCGGAAAACCATGTCCGAGACAGGCTCTCAACAGCTCTTTGAATCTCTCCCATGTCTCACTGAAGCTCTCGTCAGGCCTTTGAGCGAACCTGATGATTTCTTTCCGTCTTTGCCTAATAACATTCGGAGGGAAAAAGTTCCCTAGAAACTCATTCCTCAATTCGGTCCACGTGCCTATGCTTCCTTTGTCCAGTGCGGTGAACCATGATTGTGCCTTATCCCTCAGAGAGAATGCGAACAGACGCATTCTGATGGCACTTTTGCTGACTCCTCCAATTTTGACAGTGTTGCAGAGCATAAGGAACTTATCCAAATGCGCATAGGGGTCCTCAGTAGGTCTTCCTCCGAATTGATTTTGTTGCACCATCTGTACCAATCCGGTCTTCAGTTCAAAATTGTTGGCATTGATGCCAATCTTGAAATCTGTCTCCCTGAACCGAGGTTTATACCGGCTCTGCATGGCTTCCTCTTCTTCCTCATCGTCAGATTCCTCTGGAGGGTCCTGATTGTCGTCCTCTTCATCGTCAGGCTTGTCCTCAAACAGTGGGTTATGGCGAAGATCCCTTCCATTCGGATTGTTCCTCTCGAGGTCTCTTTCCAGATGATATTGTTGGATTTGCGCCCTCATAGCTTGGACCTCTTGGAGAAGCACAGCCTGCTCCTCTGCAGTTAGCATTGGTGGAGGCGGTGGTACGTTATCTTCCATCGTGGGATTACTTGAGCTTTCCTGAGCACGCTTATTCCTTCGGATCTTTCTGCAAGTGGCTTCAATGTCTGGATAGTAATAAAGCGGGTCTTTTCCTCTAGTTCTTGTACTCGTGCTCTACCTGTACAACAAAGGAGGTAGTGAGGTAAAACTGAAAATAAAAACGAAATGAACTAAAATACGAAAAACCAAGAATCTGAAAACAAGTACGGCATCGATCGACGAAAGTAAGCGTCGATCGACGAGAAAGAAAAGATGGCGTCGATCGACGAGATTAAGCATCGATCGACGTGAATTACGAAAGTACGAGAAAAATTTTAGAAAATACGAAAATTACAGCCTAAATCAGTATTTCAATCACAGACTTAATAGTAAGATTAATTCTGTTCACTCCCCGGCAACGACGCCAATTTGATCACTGTAATTTCTACAGATTAATTATAAAAATAGTGGCAAATAAATTTGTAAACCCAAAGGTTATCGATCCAGGGGAATGAAACAACGAAAAATCCTAAATACTAAATCAGACGTTCTTAAAATACTAGTTAGGAAAATCAGATAAAAAGTTTTGTTGTTTTGAAAATCGCAGTATTTGCTAATGAAAATTAAACAGGAAATTGAAAAGCTTTTGAAGTTAAATAAGAGAAGCACAAATTCCAGGGATATCTACCTATCAAGTATGACATGTATGAATGAATCGATTAATTCCCAATTTTAATTCCTCTTCGTAGTGAAACATCATAAAAGTATTACGAACTTCTTTGTTGGACAATTCGTAAAGTAGATTAATTAATTACCTATCTCCGCTCGGTCTCAAGATAAATTAACTAACTCCAAAGATCTACAGATTTATTCCTACAATCAATCTCCTTCAGTTACGACAAGAAATCAGATTATATTGTGAAAATCTCTTTCCATTGAAAACTATCACAGTTACGTCTCAAGTAATCAACTAGATAATCCTAAGATGTGGCCAACAAATCAAGATTATGGAATAAGCACATATTTCACAAACTACGAAGGGAAGGGGAAAATAATTCAATTAATCAAAACATGTATACATTGATAGTTCAAAACCCTAGAATCTGAGAAAGGATTTAGTTACACATATTCATGGTAATATTCATCATAGAAAAATACAACCTGAATTGCATACAAACTTGTAACTGAATGTCTTTCCACAAACTTCTGTCTTCAAACATAAACTCTAAAATTCTTGGAAATCTCTCTAAAAACTGAAATCTGGAATGAAGTATGATAAAAAGGTCAAAAGGTACTCTCAAAATCGACATTATTAGGATATTTATAGAGGTGGGGGTGTATCCTATCAATTCTAAGGCTAAAGATATGAATAAATCCAATTTTTATCAGATTTCCGCTCCAGCAGAGAGGCTCGCGTCGATTGTGGCTGATCCACGTCGATCGACGAGGCTTCCTGGTCTCCGTCGATCGATGCTGATTGGCGTCTGTCGACGCGGCTTCTCGTCCCTTCTGCGCGGTCTCACGGTTTTGGCCATAACTTCCTCTTCCGAACTCCGATTGACCCGATTCCAGTTGCGTTGGAGAGCTAACTCAAAGCATCATCCATTGCCTTGCACCAATAGCTCGAATTCCTCTTGTGGAAGAACTCTTCATTGCTACTCTTACACGTCACTGATTTCGGAACGGTTTTCTCGTGAGTTTAGGCCTAAAAACCTGCACAAACATCAAAACACACCTAAAACCACCTAATATTGACATCATGCATAAAATATATATATAAACTCAATAAAACTACATAAAATAATATAAAAATAATATAGATAGGTGAGTGAAATAATGAGCTTATCAACGGCCATTCGAGAAATGAAAAAGATCACCAATGATGTTCTCTGGCTGAGGAAGATGATTTTGAGGCCCGAACAAAGGGACCCATCCCTATACTATGAGTTCCACCTTGATCATGACCATCGAACTGACGATTATCATGACTTAAAAAATGAAGTCAATCGACTTATGATCAAAGGAATGCTGACGCGTCCTTAAAAACCTAAAAAGGAAAAAGTCTGGAAAAGAAATAAGAACGGTGAAGGAACTTCAACAAATCCCATGCCAGCCACAGGTGCAAACAAATAGTCTCTTCCCAAAGAACCTCGGCACCCACAAGTCGAACGAGTCGTCAACATTCTTACAGGAGGTTCCTTGATGACCGGATCATCTTGGAATGCTGCAAAGAGGCATTTTTGGGAAATCAAAAATCCACCTATTCATTAAATCGAGGTATCTCATCTCCAGATATGCTTCAACACAGAAGATAAAATGAGGCACATCATCCACATGATGATGCGCTCGTCATAATAGTGGTGATCGTGAACTGTCAAGTAAAACAAATACTCGTTGACAGTGGGACTTCGTCCAATGTTATTTTACTTAAAACTCTACAAGGCATGGGGATCCCAAAAAAAGAAATAACTAATAATCCAATAACATTGGTAAGATTCAGCAGAGAGAAATTAAACTCCACCGGAAAAATAAAACTGCATGTGTTCGCTGAAGGACTAAACTTATCAACTCGATTTTAAGTGGTCGATGCCCCTTCGGCCTACAACATTCTGATTGGATGACCTTGGATACATGCAATGAAGGCAGTACCCTCCTCTTACCATCAGATGATTAAATTTCCAACCCCTTGGGGATTTCGGACTATAAAAGGCGATCAACTTGCATCAAGAAGGTGCTCTGAGATCACCCTTTTCACCGTCAATATGATGTTGTCCGAACCATTCGAAGGAGGATCAGAGATAGCAATCGATCCAAGGGATCCCGCTTGGATCACACTCATGGGAGAAAGGTTACTCGAGGATCAAAAACAGAGATTAGGGGAGTTCCTCACCCAAAATAAGGAGAATTTTGTGCTCTCTCATGCCTACATGCCTAGTATTGATCAGACGATTTTCTCGCACCGGTTGCATGAAAAATCTAAATTCAAACAAGTGAAACAAAAATTGAAGAATATTCACCCCTGAACGGAACAAAGTCATTGCCGAAGAGGTTCAGAACCTACGAAAAGTAAGCTTCATTCGGAAAGTAAAATATCCCCAATGGCTTGTGAACATGGTTGTAGCAAAAAGAAAAATGGGAAAAATTGGGTATGCATGGATTACACCGACTTAAACAAAGCCTGCCCGAATGATGCATTTCCCCTACCTCATATCGAGCGACTTGTTGATGTTACGACCAGGTACCGTGTAATGAGCTTCATGGATGCCTTCTCCGAATATAATTTGATCAAGAAGTACTCTCCAGACAAAGAAAAAAGGCCTTCATGACCAATCAGAGTATCTATTGATACAAAGTAATGCCATTTGGTGTTAAAATGATTGATGATCCGTATGTTCAAGTAGCAAATCAGTCCAACAATGGAAGTTTACATCGATGATAACTTAGTGAAATCGAATTGCTTTGAAGAGCATCGAAAACACCTGGCAGAACATTTAATTTACTAAAGAAATTCAACATGTGACTGAATCCCGCAAAATGCAGGTCCATTGTTTTATCCGGGAAATTCCTCGGATACAACGTCAGCCGAAGGCGGATTGAGGCTGATCCTGTAACACCCCTTGTAAATTTTAAATGTATTTATCGGAATTTTGTAATTTATATTTTCGTTATCAAATCTAATTCTAGGTTTTTTGATCGATTTAATTTGGAAATTTATGATTTTGGCAATATTCATTGCCATATTTATCTTATTAATTATTAATTGATGAATTTAATTCAATTGATGCCGATAAATTATTTTGGCAACCTGACATTTTTGTATCGAGATAATATCGATAAATAAATTTCATAACCTAAGAAGAATCTCACAGTGTCCCGTAATAATGACGCGAAGAGATTTGAAGTTGACGTGCGTTGATGTCAAAGTGACCGATGTAACAAGCGAATGACAACCACTTTAACTTTTTAACTTTGGTAATACAGATTTTACCCCTCCTTCCTCTCTATAAATAGAAAGTCGGATATTCATTTAATACTTTACACTTTTTTCTTTCAAATTCACCCACCTTTTTTCCAACGAAGCTCCGACGAAGTGTTTTTTAGGTAAATAATTATATTTTTAGGATCCTCTAACCATTGTCTTTCCACTTGTTGGTCCCTGATCAGAGTCGTTGTTAAAGCAACGGAAGACTAACTTAACAAATGCAACGGAATGTTTAAGTATCTTGCACTTAGTTTCTTTTTCAAATTTTTAGCTCGAGGTAGGTGTTAGTATTGTTTCAGATATACTCTAGCAACTTGAGGTTGCTAGGTTTTAAAACAAGCAGAAACAATAAAACAGTAACAAGAACACAAGGTTTATAGTGGTTCGATCTTCAAATATCTACGTCCACTCCTCAGTTGAACACAGAGAATTCACTAAAAAGATATATTCAAGTACAAGGATTCGCCTATCTCTTGTAGCAGGTGGTGAGCTTTCGAGCCAGCCACTACAAAGCTATCCTTCGTTACTTGGATCTTTCGGTCGGCAGCTGCGGCTAAGTCAAAGGCACACCTTCGTAAAACTTAACCTTGCTACAATAGAAGCTTTATAGTTCTTTCTGAACTCTCCTGGGGGTTTTTGGCCCGTCTTAGTCAATCACTTTTCAGAGATGTGACTGCTGGATGCTTCCTAGGATGGAAGTTATCCCAATGATTGATCCTTGAATAAAGTCAAGGAACCCTCTTGAATGCATTGTCAGATATTCAATGTTTGACACTTGCTGTTGAGAGCTTTGAGATTCTCCTTGTCTCTTTAATGTGCTCTCAACCAACTACTTTCTTACTTTTCTTCGCTTGTCAAAGGTATCTCTCAATAGTTGCCTTTGCGAATGTGGTTGAAGTGTTGGTTTTCGTAGTGGAATCTCAAAGTAGTCGTTAGGGGGACTCTCTCTTGTTTGGACTTCTCTTTTATATCTAGAGATTCAAACTTTGAATCTCCAGACCCGTTAGACACAATGTCTCCTTTGTCCAAAAGAGCTGCTTGCTTTTTCGTCCTTTTCGGCATGGTACAGTGCCTTTTTACCTACTTTGGGAAGGCTATTCATCCTTGGTTGTACCTTTTGTCAGAATGGTAGTATTAGCAAGTGTTTGCTAAGTATCTCCTTGTTTAGCATTCTCGGAGAATGCTGGGAGCACTCTGGTAAATACTTCGACCTTTTGACTGTTGAGCTCTTCTAGCAGTCTGCTTTCAGCACTTGGGTCTTGATTCCTTATTGCTATTACATCTAGCAATCTTCTGAGTGAATAGTGAATGCTGACTCCTTAAGCATTCTGCTATCTCTTTTCTTTTGATTGCTGAGTAAGTACTCCTAGCAATTATTTCTTCTCAGCACTTGACTGCTATCTCCTTAGCAGTCATTTCTATCTGCTGACTTCTCTAGCAATTTGCTTGACTGCTGAGAACGTTCCTAAAAAAATCAGATGACCCACACGAATGAGAACATCCTCTATGATACCTTTTGGGCGAGACACAGATCGGTCCGCCATCTGCAGAGTAATAGTAGTCGGCCTCAGTTCTCCAATCTTGAGGCGCTGAAAGATGGAGTAGGGCATAAGGTTGATGCTGGCTCCGGTGTCGCACATCACCTTCTCGAATGAGATCCCCCCAATCTCTACTGGGATGGTGAAGCATCCTAGGTCGCTCCTCTTGTTGGAACCTTCTTTTGGAGTTCCATGTTGCATTGCTCATAAAGCTTGACAGTTGCATTCTCCACATAATGTTTATTTTTGCTCATCAGCTTCCGGAGATAGCGCATGTAACCTGGAATTTCAGAGAGAGCTTCAATCAGTGGTAGATTAATACTTACCTTCTTCAAGTTCTCGACAAAGCGCGAGAACTTGGAATCCTCTTTCTGCTTGGCGAATCTCCGAGGGAACGACATCGGAGTTGTCTTGGAAGCCTTAGGAGTGGAAGAATGCTGCTGGGAATGCTGCTGTGTCATCTGGCCCTTGCTCTGTCCTGCCTATCGAACGACAGGGGGTGTGTCGATCGACACACCCTCTGCAGTTCTGTCGATCTCCTCCTCTGAATCTGTGTCGACTGCCACTTCTGGGCCTCTATGTCGATCAACAGGAATCCTGTCCATCGAAACAGAGGCTGGCTCTGCTGGGTCTGCTTCTTTTCTCCCCCAAACTTGCTTTGGGGCATGCTAGGGCCTTTGTAACTCTTTCCGTACCTCAGCTTCACAGCTTTGCAATATTTTTGGTTCTTGGGATTTGCCTCGGTGGTGCTGGGCAGCTTTCCTGGAGTATGTTGTATCCCGATAGTGGTAGCAATTTGGCTCATTTGAGTTTCAATGATCTTGGCGTGCTTGCCGAGCAGATCCACCTTGGTATTAACTCCTTCCACTTCTTTCTCGATTTTCCCCATTCTGTAGTCTAAAGCTTTGATGAAATTCTTCAGCACCTCTTCAAGGGTTTCCTTCTTCTTTTCCACAATCTTCCCATTCTGCACGTCAAAATCTGGCAGTGGTTGTTCGGCAGCTTCAGGCTGAGAGTAGGAGAAACCTGGATGAGGTCTAGGATGGTAGTGATGGTATCCCCTTGCCGATACTGATTCTGGTAGCTACCACGATTCATGTAATTCACGTCGGCGATAGGGTCAACCTGTGTAACAGAAACAGAAGCAGAAGTAGTTAGATTTTCAACTTCCCCCATTAGCTTCTCAACCTCTTTCTTCAGTGCATCATCCTCCTTTGCCTCGATAGCTCGAATCTGTGGCCTCCTTGGATTTCCTCATTGTTGATCATGTAAGGCCATCTTTTTTAACAGCTTCATGGCCTTTTCTGGTGACTTGCTCATCAATGATCCACCAGCTGCATAGTCCACTGCCTTTTGGCTTTCCTCGGTCAATCCTCTGTAGAAGATATGAGCCTGCTCCTCGGTAACCACTCCATGACCCGGACAACTTCTCAGCAGCTCATTGAACCTGGTCCACCCCTCAAAAAGAGTCTCCTCTATCCTCAGGTGGAACTGCAGGATCTCCATCTTTTTCTGAATAATCACTGACGGTGGGAAAAATGCGCCGAGGAACTCTGTTCGGAGATCAGCCCATGTCCGAATGTTGGTGCAGTCCAAAGCGGTGAACCAAGTCCGCGCCTGGTCCCTGAGTGAGAAGGGGAAAAGGCGAAGACGGATCACGTCCTGGGTCACTCCGTTTTGCTTGATGGTTTCACACACCTCCACGAACATTCTGAGGTGAGTGTACGGATCCTCCACTGCTCGGCCTCCGAATTGGTTCTGCTGAACCATCTGAATCAGGCCGGTCTTAAGTTCAAAGTTATTAGCGGTGATGTCAATAATGAATCCCTCATTTCCGAGTTGCGGTCTGTACTTCTTGGCCATTGCGTTGGGGTCCTCATTGTCTGAATCTTCCCTCTGAGCTCTCTCTCTTTCTCTTCTTTCGGCCTCGCGCCATTCTGCTTCCCTTTCCTCCAGGAGTTGCGTCATGACATCCTTCATGGACCAACAGTACGGCATTTTCCGGAGTAATCAATGGTTGGTTGGTCTCATTTCCCCCATCGGAACTGCTTGGACTTGTCATGATGATCTGAGTGGTCTCCTTGGCTTTTCCCTTCCTTTTTCTGATGGTGGCCTCGATTTCTGGGTCAAATGTCTCGAGTGGCTTGCCCTGGGCCCTCGTGTTCATAAACCTGCAAACAAAGCAACAAAAACTCGAAAGTCAGAAGTTGTGTCGATCGACAGAGGGGTTGTTGATCGACACGGGTGTTTTCTGCGCCTGTTTTGGTCGACAGAGATTCTGTCGGTCGAGATAGAAGCCGAAAACTAGAAAAATTGAACAGGAACAAACACGAAAATCAAACACCAAAAACAAAAATTAACAAACTAAAACACGAAATTAAAAAAGAAAAACTTTTAAAATGAAAATAAACTAAAATTACAGCCTTAATCCATCAGAACTAAAAATAAACTAATATCTAGATTAATCTGACAAATCCCCGGCAACAGCGCCAATTTGATAACTGCTGAAAGCAGCGAGCAAATAATGTTTTTACACCCTAAGGTGGTCGATCCCACAGGGACTGTGCAACAAAAAATCCAAAGTACTAGTTATAATTTCTAAGGCATAGAAGTTTGAGGAATTTGAAAAAGGGGTTTTGTTTGGAAATTAAAGATGACAGTGCAATAAAATAAAGGTTTTGAAAACACAGATCCTAGGGCAGATAATCTAATCATCAACATGCAATCTGAATCAACTCAGCAATGGGGAAAACATAGATTTTTGTGGATTAAATTCCTTGGTCAGGCAATTAAATCCTAGATTATTAATTAGTGACTATCTCCTCTCGGTCTCAAGAACACCAAATTAATCAATCTCATAATTATTTAATTATTCCTATGTAGGTTTCTTCCTTTTGAGACAGAAAACAAACACAATTAATTCTCTCTTCCTATTAATAATTTTCATCTCTCGATCCATCAATTATTAACTATAAACCTAGATCTCAATTCACCTCTCGGTCCTTCTTTTAATCTAGATTATAAAATTAAATCAGAGAATTAATCCATGCTATATGAGTCGATTTCAATAAACATGCATCAAAAAAGATAAATCATAACCCTAGAACCTGTTTAGGGTTCTAGCCACAAAACATGACTAGAATTAAAGCAAACATATTATTAATTGACTTACAAATAAAATAGGAACCTTCAATGTCTTGAAAAACTCCAATGTATTCAGCAAAATAGAGAAAAAGAGATGTAATTTTCGTGCCTAAGAGTTCATATTTATAGAGGGGGAAGAAGACCTAATTTGAGTATTGGGTAAAAATAGCAAAAACTGCCAAAACAGGCCCAAAATAGCTTTTTCGAGCCTCCGTGTCGATCAACACAAATCCTGTCGGTCGACAGGATTGCAGATCACAAGTTTCTGGAGTTTTGACCTCTGTTTCGGTCGACACAAATCCTGTCTCTCGACACAGAATCATCTGTCTGCGCAGTCTCACGGTTTTAGCCATAACTTTTGCTTCCGAACTCCGATTGACCCGATTCCAGTTGCGTTGGAAAGCTAATTCAAAGATCTTTCTCTATCCATGCTCCATTAGCTCGGATTCCACGTGTGTAAGAATCTGTGACTGTTCCTTTGAACATCATCTATTTTCGGTATGGATTTCCAATGAATTTGGCCTAAAACCTGCGTAAATCACCCATCAAAGGCATAACACCCTCCAAAGTAGACTCATGCACAGAAATAAGTAAAAACATAACATAATATATTTGAAACAATGGAGAAAAATATAGAAAAGTGAGTATAAATATGAGCTTATCACCGCCTCAGTGAGTGACATGGATGCAGACAAATGGAGCATCCCATGGATTTGGAGATAGAGTCCATAATGGTTATGGATGTATACCAGAAATTTGTGTTTTCTGATAGCTCTCAAGCCATAGAGTGCAAGTTGGTGTACAAGAGAAAGAAAGAAGAGGATGGAAAAATAACGGCTTTCAAAGCCAGGTTGGTGGGAAAGGGTTATAGTCAAAGGAAGAGCATTGACAATGATGATACCTTTTCACCGGTAGCCATGCTCAAATCTATCTGAATACTTCTTGTCATAGCGGCACATATGGACCTCGTGATGGATTTATATATTGAAAGCATTATGATTGGTATATTATGTACAAGGTCGATTGGTTAATATACTGGGAATCATAAATGTTGTATGTTCATCTCCTGTCTGAATTAACATACATGTGTCGCGAACGCAATTATCCTCTTATCTCATCGATAGGGAGATCACGGAAGATCGTATGGATCGTTTGACCTAGCGAGATATAAATGGTTATCACAGCTGAGACAGTTCCAGGATAAACTGTTGGTGTAGGCTACAGCATACGCAGTAATAAGCATCTTGTCTTGGATGGCTTGGTATGCTGGTGTGGGGCACACATTGATAAGGACCTAAGTCGAGATCGATTCTTTTATCTGACATTAAAAGAATCTAGATCTCTATGGCTTGATGAGATCCTAAGCCTATATGAAGGTATAGAAGTATATGCAGATTGTGTATTACTTTGAGTTGCAGTGAAAGGCTCTAGTTGAGCTTGTATATCTGTATCTTGGATAATAGCAGTTTGTGTATGACTGTCTGGTACTGGAACTAGGTAACCACATCCAGTATAGGATGGTGACATTCCCTGAGCAGCTCAAAAGGTTCGTTATGCTAAAGTCCTGTAGGCTTATTAAGTTCAAGCATAAGTGAAAAGGTTTGAGTGGATTGACTCAGGAATATAAGATGTTAATTAATTAAATAGCTTGTCAGAGCTTAAATTAATTAACGAATGTCTGTAACCTTAAATGTGGGGATATACCGAGCCCATGCAACCCGTACGTGAAAACGTGGTAGCAAATAGGTAGGACAATATTGATTCTCTGGTGGAATGAATCAATATTAATTAATTAATTATATTCTGGGTTGAATATTGGAATTAATTAATTGATAGGCCTTATTTACTATTTGCATTTTGGTCCCTGGTTTGGCCCATGAAACTCAAGCTCAACAGAAGTCCAGTATTTTCCTATAAATAGGCCTCAGTTCCTCATATCTCTACACACCACAAGATCATAAGTTGCACACAGCAGACCAGGTTTTGGGAGCTGTGGTGATCGACTAGATCTGAGAAACGAGGAGGAAATTCTGCTTCTCAACCTGGCAAGGAATCTGAAGGGAATCTTCACTAGATATTCAGATTGAGTTGGGATACAGATCAGAAGATCAGATCAGGAGGATTTTCATTCTTCTCTCTCTCCTTGTTTTTCGAAAATAATTATTTATTTTCATAATATTTAATTCCTCAATCGCTTAGGGATTAAATCTTTGTGCGTGGGAAAGGATCAAGAGGAATCTCCGCGCACTCGTTCTTCAGGATTTCGCAATCCAGGTATTCCGCATATACCCCTTTATGCATATTCAATAGGAGCATGCTAGGATTAATCATAGGCATAGCAATTTATTTTTGATATTCCAATTAATGATCCTTGGCAAACGGACTTCGTGATTCAGTTCACGAATCCCTTCAATTGGTATTAGAGCCAGGTTGAATTAATTGGCTCTATCGGAAAATAATATTCCCTATGATTTGCATGATAATTATTATTGAATGATTGCATGGGTTTTATAGATTGTATGTTTATTTTTTTTTGTCCTTGTGGTTCTCGGGTTAATCCGCACTTTTAAAAGGATTCGTTTTTCACCCACGAGATAATCCGTGGTTAGATTTAGGTTATTAGAATGTAATTAGATATTTCAAATGTAATATTTTATTTTAAAAAATTAAATCTGTAAAACGAAGAACGAAGGACCGCACAACGCACGATGGCGCCGGCACCAAACAGGGTCGTGCACGGCAGACGCGCACGGCGGAGCAGGCGAGCGGCGGCCACGGCGACAGCGTAGCCGCGCGGAAACCCAAGGGTTTCAGCGCGCGGCACGCGCGCACGTGCCAGGCCAGGTACGGCGCTCCAGGGCGGCTGGCGATGCGTGGAGGCGGAGCAGGTCCTTGTAGGGTTTTACCGTGAACCGAATCACCAAAACCAAATGAACCGGACTGTTTATGGTTATTGTTCATAATCCATTCAAAAACCCTAAGCATGCTCCTATTGAATTTAATGCGTGGATAAAGAATTATTTACCTTAATTCCATAGTCTCACAAACGATCTTTCGTGTTTGTATTCCCAGATCCAGAACCAACCACGCGATATTATTAAATCTGCGGAATGAGAAATTAGAAATCTAATTTCTAGATTTAACAATAATCGAAAAAGACAAAGAGAAGGGATTAGGAGTTGTTCTGCATATAAGATCTTCAGATCTGTTTCACGGTGCGTTCAGATCTGCTACTGGTGAGGATTCCACAGATCTGTACTTGAGCAGGACCAGAATTCAAAAATTCTCCTCATTTTTCTTCTTAAAATCGGCGCCCCCACTCTCTCTCTCTAGGTTTTCTATTTTTCAACTGCATTACAACTTATGAGAAAGAGCTGTCTATTTATAGACCTAGGGTTGTAAACCCTAGTGGGCTCCTGGGCTCAATTCAGCACACTTTCCTTGGGCCAGACCTGGGACCTAATGCAAATAATAAAGTGGGCCTATAAATTAATTAATTCTCATGTCCACAACCCAGGACAAAATTAATTAATTAATATTAATTCTTTTTCACCACGTAATTAATATTGACCTACCCCTTTATTACCACGTTATGAGAACGGGCTGCATTAATTGAGAATCCCCATATTTAAGGTTACCGGACAACCATTAATTAATTGGAGCTTCTGACAAGCTCTAACAACAATTAATTAATATCTTATTATTCCTGAGTAGTACCACTAAATCCTTATCACTCGTGCCTGAACTTAATCAGCCTGCAGGACTTTGGCACGATGAATGTTATTGAGCTCCTCAGGGAATGTCCCCATCCTATTACTCGGATATGGTTACCTAAACCCAGTCTCAGGCGGTACTACACGAACTGCTATTACCCAAGATGCGGATATACGAGCATGTTACTTAGGCTCTCCACCATGGCAAGTCAAAGCAACAGTCAACCCGTGCAAACCCCTGAACCTTTGTTAGGGTTTGGACTCAATCAATATCGAGATCTTGTATTCGCTGATGTCAGAAAGACGAATACATCTCACTGTGGTCCATCAATATGCCACCCCTGCGTACCAGCATGTCAAGAAACCAAAACAGACTACTTATTCCGACAATGCCGCAGCCATCCGGACAGACGTATCCTCATACGTTGTCTCGGCTGTGATCAGGTTTATGTCTCACTAGGTCAAGTGATCTTACTGTCTTCTGCGATCTACAACACGCCGTATGATCGTCCCTATTGGTGAGACAAGAGGATACCATTGTTCATACATGTAAGATTGTTAACAGATAGGAGAAATAAACCATTGTATACTCATTATAATAAATGCTTTCAGTATACAAAACCCATCAATCTCCCACTTATACTCAAAGCATAACTAAGATATTACAGAGTATACAGTCCATCTATCTAGTCTTTTGTCTCTATAACCACTGTCAGTGGTCGGCATCCACCTCAGACCCAGCTCATGAATATGTCTTTCGTAAACTTTCTGCGACAAGCTCTTTGTAAATGGATCAGCAAGATTGTCAGCAGTGTCAATCTTCTTAATTTGCACATCGCCCCTCGATACGATTTCTCGTATGATATGGTACTTTCTCTCTATGTGTTTGCTTGCCCTGTGAGACCGCGGTTCCTTTAAGTTCGCCACTGCACCAGAGTTATCACAATAAATTGTGATGCTCCTCGGCAAACTCGGGATCACGCCCAACTCTAAAAGGTAGTTCCTAAGCCATACCCCCTCTTTCAAGGCATCGAAGGCGGCGACATATTCCTCCTCCATGGTGGAGTCAGCAATGTATTTATGCTTTGAGCTCCTCCACGATACAGCTTCACCTCCCAAGGTAAACACATATCCTGAGGTCGATTTCTTCTCATCCTGGTCCCCTTGAAAATCCAAGTCCGTATAACCCACAGGGCACAAATCCTCATTTTGATAAACTAGGCAATAATTCCTAGTTCTCTTCAAATACTTGAGGATGTGCTTTACAGCAGTACAGTGCGCCTGTCCAGGGTTAGACTCATATATTGCTACCATGCCAATGGCATAACAGATATCTGGCCTGGTACACAGCATTGCATACATGAGACTACCCACCGCCGAAGCGTATGGTACAAGAATCATCTCATCTTTCTCCCGCTGTATCTGAGGACACTGCCCACTAGAAAGGTAGCAAGTCTTTCTTGGTGAGTTGCATGCTGAATCGGGCTATCACAGTATCCACATAGGATGTCTGGGATAAGCTCAACATTCTTCTTTTACAATCTCGTAAGACCTTAATCCCAAGAATGTAGCCAGCTTCTCCAAGATCCTTCATTTGGAACTCTTCGAATAACCATGTCTTAATTTCCGATATCACTCCCTCGTTGTTTCCAAATAGGAGTATGTCATCAACGTATAGTGCAAGTAAGACCACGCTACCACTAACACAAAGTCGGTAAACACAACTTTCATTTTCCAACTGTGCAAATCCATAGGATTTAATCACATCGTTGAAACGTAAGTTCCACGACCTTAAAGCTTGCTTAAGTCCATACAAGGACTTCCTAAGCTTCCAGACAAGATGTTCTTTGCCCTTGTGTATGTAACCCTCGGGTTGCTGCATATAGATGTCCCTACCTTCTTCAAGGTAACCGTTCAGAAAAGCGGTTTTGACATCCATCTGCCAGATCTCGAGGTCCATATGCGCAACTATGGCAAGGAGTATCTGGATGGATTTGAGCATGGCTACGGGTGAAAAGGATTCATCATAGTCAATTCCTTCTTTCTGACTATAACCCTTTGCCACCAGCCTGGCTTTAAAAGCCGTGATCTTTCCATCCGCCCCTTTCTTTCTCTTGTATACCCATTTGCACCCTATGGCCCTAAAGCCATCCGGCAAATCAGTTTTCTGGTATACATCCATAGCATTTATGGATTCAATTTCAGAATCCATGGCAACACGCCATTTGGCAACATCCTTGTCCTACACTGCCTCTTCGTAAGTCAGTGGGTCAGAGTCCTCATGTCCGTCTTCCAGGCTCAAGTCCGAAGACTCACCCACGAACATGTACCTTTCCGGCTGGAAAATAACTCTCCCATTATGATAAGGCATTTGTGTCGTGTCAGTAATAGGTGCTGTAACTTGTGGTCCTGCACCTTGCACTGAAGAACGTGTCTGTGGTGCTGAACCTCTCACAGGTGCACCCACATCAACACGTTCCCCTTCCCTTGGAATTGCATACTCGTTCTCAATTTCTTGAAGAATGATATCACTCCTTGACTTGTGATTACTCACATACTCGTCCTCTAAGAATCTAGCGTTGGTGCAAACAACGACTCTGTGACTCTCAGGACAGTAAAAGTAACCACATTTTGTTTGTCTGGGATACCCTATGAACAGCGTTACTTTTGACCTGCATTCTAACTTATTTGGTTCCTTCGACAGTACGTGTGCCAGACAGCCCCATACTCTAAACTTGCACAAACTAGGTTTGCGACCAAGGAAGAGCTCAGAAGGCATCTTCGGAACTGATTTAGAAGGCACCACATTTAGCACGTAAGTTGTTGTCTCCAATGCGTAGCTCCAAAAAGAAATTGGTAAGTTTGCGTAACTCATCATTGATCTTACAATCTCTAGAAGAGTCCTATTTCTTCTTTCAGCTACACCGTTTTGCTAGGGAGTACCCGGTGCAGTCCACTGGGATGTAATCCCATTTTCTGACAAATATTGCAAGAACTCGTTACCGAGGTATTCGCCACCGCGATTAGATCGCAGCGACTTGATAGTTTTCCCGACCTTCTTTTCTACCTCAGCCTTGAACTCTTTGAATTTCTCAAAGCATTCAGACTTGTAGCGAAGCAGGTAAACGTATCCGTACCTTTAGTAATCGTCAATGAAAGTGACGAAGTACTCGTACCCTCCACGAGCCTGCGTGGACATCGGTCCACATAAGTCAGAATGGATCAATTCCAACACTTCCTCTGCTCGAGACTGACTAGCCTTGAAAGGCCTAGTTGACATCTTACCCTCGATGCAGGATTCGCAGACTTGATAAGGTACAGCCCTGACTAAGTCCAATGTACCGTCATCTGCAAGTCTCTATATCCGCTTCAAGCTGATGTGACCCAGTCTCAGGTGCCAGAGATATGTAAGATCCTCATCAGAAGAAGTAAGTTTTCTCTTTCTAGGATTATCAATTACGGATGAAAATTACATGCAATACTTGCGGAAGACTTATGATTACAGTTAACAACATAGAGAGAATTATTCAGCATCCCACGATAGATAACACCGTTATTACCAATGATAGAAACACCATTATCAAACATAACTGAATATCCATCAACATAAAGTTTGGAAACTGAAATAAGGTTTCACCAAAAATCTGGCACGTACAAAACATCTCTCAAAGTTAAAACAAAATCATCAAAGTACAAGGTGAAATCTTCAATGGCAGCTGCACTCACTTGTGTTGCATTCCCCATTGAGATGGTAACCTCGTCATTCTTCAGCACCCTCCTCGGTGTGAACCCTTGCAAAATGTAACAAACATGATCAGTAGCTCCAGTATCCACTACCCACGAATGAGTAGAACCCGATGCTAAACATGTTTCCATTACAAATGCAAATGACGTACCTTTTCCTTTGCTTCCGCATGCGTTCTTACTTGAAGTGACACCAACCCTCTTCATCTCATTTGACCTCCTCTCTTGCGATCTGCGATCAATCATATTCTTGCACACAGTATGAACCACATCTTTCAATGTGCTCAAGCTATGCTCAAGATCTGATAACTCAGAATCCTATGAAGGTACGAAAGACTGTCCTGCTATGAGATCAGTGAGCAACTCCTTGAAAGAGTACTCACTTCTCTTAGCTATATCATTCTTAAAGTCATTGAATGAAAGTGGTAAAGAGTTCAGGATTATATCGATCTTAGCCCGATCACTGATACATCCACCTCCACGTGGGAATCGTTTCATGGTGTTATCCATCATCATCACATGCAGTGTCACCGAACTGCCATCAACCATTCTCTTACATACAAGGTCTTTCACGAGATCACAGTTGATAGTTCGTTCCACTTCGCCATACGTAGCCACTAAGTCTATCCAGATCATAACAGAGCTACAATAGCCTATGTACTTAAGCTTAAGTTCTCTAGACAGGTTATCTGAGATTAACTTGTAAGTAAAATCCTCAGATGCCACCTATTTGTCATAAAACTCCTTCTCACGTCTAGAGACTTTATGGTAACGTGGGGAAAGTGGCATCATAGTAAGAACAAACATGTGTTGCTTAGTCAGGAGAATATACTAAATGCAGTATCTCCACTCATGGAAGTTTGGACCAGTTAGAGGATTGAGAGCATGTAAATGATCGATAGTAGACATAGACATATCTGAAATAATAAAGAATCTTAAATAAGAACATTCATGTAGAACTTCGAAAACAAATGCATTGAAAACCTTTTAATAAATCAAATACAAATGTTTTCCACTAATTGCCCAAGAGTTCCCACCGCAAGCTACACTCGTAGACGTTTACGATGTCACCCTTAACCAGAACTGCGGGTTTTAAGCTCCAATCCATTTAATTTCACTACCATGTCAGGAAGCTTTTGACACTAGAAATTAATAATTAGTGAAAACCTTAGACCAAGCCATCTCTCAAGAACAGGGATGCAATTCTTGTATTATATTCTAAGATGTTTCTAAGCCATTAACCACAAATTTAACTCCGGCCAAAAGAGACAGTTTAGCATGGCACGTAACCATACCGCACAGCCCTTAAAGCTTTTGTTATCTAAAATTTAAATCAATCCTAGAATACTTGTGAAAGAGATCTACGCAAGCTACACTTGTAGACGTTTACGCAAAACCCTCTCACTATTCACATGATTTAAATTGTTTGTCTAGAAATCCCTACAACCGTACCCATGCACCTCTAGGAACTAGCAAGCTACACTCGTAGACGTTTACTAGAACGAGAGATACACTTACAGCCTAGGACCGCTTTATGGAGGTCTATTGATTTTAATTAAAAAATCTGCTTAGTATTTTTCTTTTTAAAGGTTTCTTATATGCGCACACATAATTTCTTTGTTATTATATTTTCCAAATTTTTGCATGTAATTAAACAAGCCCAAAAATTCCCAAAATATAATCCAACAAAAGAAATTAATCACATAAGTGATTGCAGTATTTTTTTATCAAGTAAAAATTATCGAACACAAAGACTCAATTCGCCCGTTATTCAAGTAAAAGTCTGATTTTGAAACCTAATATTTAGAGGTGATAAAATAACTTGAAGATAATAATTAACTAACTATCGTGCATTAACAAGTGAATTAAAACGTAATTAAACTTATTCTTATTGAGAAAACCAGGTAGAGACAGTTGAGGAATTTCGGATGGATTGGGGTAGATAATGGACAAGTTTGGATTCGTTACTCTTCTATGCGGCTTCAATAATTGGATTGGGTCAGTTCAACAAATATAGTCAAGCCCTTAGTACCGGTGCAATAACCGTGGATTAATCTAAATTGCAACCTAAGTCTAGGTTTTATTAATCTAAATCAACTCCCAAAAGTTCAAGAACTAATCAACCTAGATAGTAATTCACCCATTTCTAAGTAAATCAATACCTAACTATTATTGCAATCTCCCCTAATGCAAAAACCTATTAAGTTAATTCATAGAGGCATTCTTTCCAACACATGGTGATCAATCATGAAAGGAACACAAATTAATCCCACAATAATAATCAAATCCATGAAACGCAAATATATGAATCCAAACAATATCCAAAACAATCCCAATCACATCCTATTCCTCAACAATGAGTTTAGCTACTCATAATTCTAACACAAAACTCAACAATTCCAAAGTAAGACATCAAAGGAGAGGGGAGAAGAGAAAAGCTTAGTGTAGCAATGTTGATTCTCCAACTCTAGCTTTAATCCGTCCTTCCACCTTCAAAGTCTAGCCTTGGGAAGTGATTTTCGCTGCAAAATCGTCCCAATAATCTCCTTAGGGTTTTTCAGAATTCGAACCCTTCTAATGTGGTCTTCGCTCGCCTTTTATAGAGAAACTTCGTGTGGCCCAGTCAGGTCCATCCCGAGCGGGACGAGCCAAGGCAAAACTTCATCCCGCTCGGGATGAGTTGGGGATCAGCTTTCGAAGTACCAACCCGGTCCCGAGCGGGACCGAATGATCCCGAGCGGGATCTCCTTCGAATTTCCTCTGCATTCCAATTCACGCCAAATCTACGTATCCCGCGCGGCATTAGCTCATTCCGAGCAAGCGTCCCGAGCGGGACCGAGCCATCCCGCGCGGGATTGGCTTCGAATTTCCAACTCTTTCTTTCTTTCGCATCCCGAGCGGGAGGTTCTCGTCCCGCGCGGGATGCACTTCGTCTATTGCCTCGATTCAGCTCCAAAAACTTGCATTTTTCACCTTTTCGACATCCTGCACACACAAAATAACTCCAAGACACCAAGTGAAGGAAAATCAAGGAAATAAGAGATGTGTGTGTGATTTGTGCAACAATCTTCTAACTAATTCACTCAATTCTCATCCCAAAAACATGCAAATTACACACATATCAATAAGCATGCTTGGAAAGCTGTAAATAATAAAAGCGATAAAACATGCTTTTTCTATTATCTACATATGCTTAAATAGTGCACATAATAAATCACATATCATACGAGGACAATTAAGGCAAAAAAAAAATTCCTCGTGGCCCCAAAAAAATAGGAAAAACAAAATCCTATCTATTACAAATTTAATTTGAGTTTATTTGGATAAGTTCAAATCTTCAACACCAAATTTTTTGGGATTTAGGCCTTTGTGATCTGATGATTTGCCCTAACCCTAATCCAAACCCTAGGGTTTACACAGGATTGCACAAACCACCAAAACCACAAGCCACCGCGACGGGACAGCAGCCGCCGACGACAGCACCACCGCCGCCGCGTGCCGCGCGCTCGCGTGCGTTGCGCGCCCTCACCCGCGCCCTCGGCCGCTGCCGCCGTCCGTCCGTCCGCCGCCCAGCCGCCCGCGACACGCGCTACAGCACGCCGTCACCGTTCGCGGCCGCCTGCCGCCGCCGTGCGCCGCCCTTCGCCGGCTCCGTCTTCAGTCTTCGTTTCTCGACCCGTCCACTTACAGATTTAAAATAAAAATACAAGATCTATACTATTACAATTTTAAATCTATACTAATCACGAATTTTCTCATTATTTTACAAAATTAATTCAGCCCTACACGGATAAACCACCGCGGGCTGAATTACATGGGTTGCCATGAGGAACAAAAACCATCCACGACAATCATAAAATTCAAAACATGCACAACGAATCCATTATGAACAATAGAGCAACAAAACAGATCCTCGCTCTGATACCAATTGTAGGGTTTTATCGTGAACCGAATCACCAAAACCAAATGAACCGGACCATTTATGGTTATTGTTCATAATCCATTCAAAAACCCTAAGCATGCTCCTATTGAATTTATTGCGTGGATAAAGAATTATTTACCTTAATTCCGTAGTCTCAGAAACTATCTTTCGCGTTTGTATTCCCAGATCCAGAACCAACCACGCGATATTATTAAATCTGCGGAATGAGAAATTACAAATCTAATTTCTAGATTTAACAATAATAGAAAAAGACAAAGAGAAGGGATTAGGAGTTGTTCTCCAGATTAGATCTTCAGATATGTTTTCCGATGCGTTCAGATCTGCTGCTGGTGAGGATTCCACAGATCTGTACTTGAGCAGGACCAGAATTCAAAAATTCTCCTCCTTTTTCTTCTCAAAATTGGCGCCCCCACTCTCTCTCTCTCTAGCTTTTCTGTTTTTCAACTGTGTTACAACTTATGAGAGAGAGCTGTCTGTTTATAGACCTAGGGTTGTAAACCCTAGTGGGCTCCTGGGCTCAATTCAGCACACTTTCCTTGGGCCAGACCTGGGACCTAATGCAAATAATAAAGTGGGCCTATAAATTAATTAATTTCCATGTCCACAACCCAGTACACAATTAATTAATTAATTAATATTAATTCTTTTTCACCACATAATTAATACTGACCTACCCCTTTATTACCACGTTATGAGAACGAGCTGCATTAATTGAGAATCCCCATATTTAAGGTTACCGGACATCCATTAATTAATTGGAGCTTCTGACAAGCTCTAACTACAATTAATTAATATCTTATCATTCCTGAGTAGTACCACTCAATCATTATCACTCGTGCCTTAACTTAATCAGCCTGCAGGACTTTGGCACGATGAATGTTATTGAGCTCCTCAGGGAATGTCCCCATCCTATTACTCGGATATGGTTACCGAAACCCAGTCTCAGGCGGTACTACATGAACTGTTGTTACCCAAGATGCGGATATACGAGCACGTTACTTAGGCTATCCACCATGGCAAGTCAAAGCAACAGTCAACCCGTGCAAACCCCTGAACCTTCGTTAGGGTTTGGACTTAATCAATATCGAGATCTTGTATTCGCTGATGTTAGACAGACGAATACATCTCACTGCGGTCCATCAATAAGCCACCCTTGCATACCAGCATGTCAAGTAACCAAGACAGACTACTTATTCTAACAATGCCGCAGACATCCGGACAAACGTATCCTCATACGCTGTCTCGGCTGTGATCAGGTTTATGTCTCACTAGGTCAAGTGATCATACTGTCTTCTGCGATCTACAACACGCCATATGATCGTCCCTATCGGTTAGACAAGAGGATATCATTGTTCATACATGTAAGATTGTCAACAGATAGGAGAAATAAACTGTTGTATACTCATTATAATAAATTCTTTCAATATACAAAACTCATCAGTTCTAGGTTTGATCCAATATAATTATTTAAGGGAGCTCGTTAGGGTTTTAGCACTAGATATATAAAAAGTCCATTCTCTACTCAGATTTCAGAAGTCACAACAATTGAAACATAAGAGGAGAGATAGATAGGGTGACACTTTCTTCAATGGGAGAAGAAGAAATTCGACTCTGTCTCGTGCAGTGCAATCCTGTAGAATCCTCACTAATAGCCAGGTTGGAAAAGCAAAGGGACACATATCTGGAGATCTGATTTGGAGGAGCTTAGAACTTGTGTTCTCTATTTTCAATTGAATCTTGAATTAAATTGCAAGATTATTGATAAGCTCGTATTTCCACTCACTTATCGCATTATTTTCTTATTTATTCTATACATTTTTAGTTATTTTAGTTTAATAATTGAGCATGAGTATATTTTAGTAGATATTATGCTTGTAGTGCGTGGTTTTGTAGGAAAATACATCAAAAGTTGAAAAGTTAAAGAAAAGATGAAGAATTCCACCACAAAAGCCTTTGTTTCGACTGACACACATATGTGTCGATCGACACGAATGAATAACACAAAAATTTAGAGAAAATGTTCCACGTTCACAAATGCAAAAGCATGTCAATTGACATAGAGGTGGTGTCGAGGTTGATCGAGGTGAGGATGATTTGGAAGATTTACATCGGTCGACGCCAATCCATATCGGTCGATGCAAATATGTTGGTTGACTAAAATACGATTTTTAAAAATTTTGGGCGAGAATTTATGAGATATTACTATATTTAACTTATCCCAAAAGTTCAAGACCTCAAGACTAACCCTACTATTAAAAATACCCATGTATTATTATCCAGTCAAGCATCCAGTCAAGAATTCAATTCTCCCTATAATTTTCAATAATTTAGAGTTGAAGAAATAGATCGAATTTTATTTTTTGTACCTTATTTTTCAGTATGTTTTAATTAATACAATCTTTATTTTCTGTTTTAATTATTCATTTGGGTATGTTTGACTAGAAACCTTAGTCGATTCTAGGGTTTTCCCCATATGATTTCATGTTTAGATTCAATTATTCAAACCCTAAATTGGTTTAAACTCTTTGTATTATTTTAAAATATATTTTCAATTGAAGTATTGAGAAATGAAAACTGAATTAAATTATAATTGTGAATTGAAGGACCGAGATGTGACAATTAATAATAGGAAGAAAGTGTTAAATATAATTGTTTTTCTGTCGGATCAATAAGAAATCAATTATAGGAACTAATATGATTGTTTATTTGGATTAATTAATAGGCATTTTGAGACCGAGATGAGATAATCACTTATTAGTAATCTAGAATTTAATAGCCCGTTCCACTTTAACAGATTGTCCAACATAAATTCTTTTTGGGTTTGAATTATTTTTTTTCTTGCATGTTATTAGGTTTGGTTGAATTCCCTAAGATGTGTGCTTTTATTTATTTAAGTTTTATTTAAAGCTATTTTAAACCCCTTCGAAACCTATTTTCTCAAACAATAGATTAAAAACTATATTTAGTATACATGATAATTTTGCCGCACTTTTCCCTTGGGTTCGATAACCTCCGGGTTTATAACATTATTTGCTTCGCTGTCCTGCAATAGTTTGGAATTTTCCAGCGATCAAATTGGCGCCATTGCCAGTAAATAGTTAGATTTTATCTTGTTGTTGGATTGTTTTGATATTTGTTGGATTGGGATTTGTTTTATTGTTGTGTGCGTGAGTTTTCTTGATTTCACTTTTAGTATCGACTGACGTGGGTTAGTGTTGGTCGACACAGAGAATTCGTTCGCATCAATCGACATGATTTTGTGTCGATCGATACAGACTAATCTTCTCCCTTTTTTGTTCGCAGGTGCATGAACACAAGGGCTAAGGGTCAAGCACTCGAAGCACTCGATTTGAAAATTGAAGCAACCTACAGGAAAACTGAAACAATTCATAGAAAAAGGAAAGAGCATTAGATGGAGATGGCAGACAATTAGGACACCCCTCTTAAGAAAATGACTCTTGAGGAGCAAAGAAAATTCGTAGACGAGGTATGGAAACTCTGAAAGCAACTAAGAGTAGCATAGGTGACTCAAGCAGAGCAAGTTGCGAGATTGGCAACAATGAATGAGGGCAACAATGGACAAAGACAACTGGAGGTGGTCAGACTGCAGAGATCCATCTTGGATCATTTTCTGCCACAACAAGAAGAGCCGGCATTCAGAGTTGACATCAATGCCAACAACTTTGAACTGAAGACCGGACTGATTCAGATGGTGCAGCAGAATCAGTTTGGGGGAAAGCTATAGAAGACCCGTATGCACATCTTAGCCAATTTATTGAGGTGTGCGCTATGGTGAAGCAGAATGGAGTCCCACGGGATACTATCCCAATGCGGTTGTTTTCTTTTTCTCTCAAGGATGAGGCACGGTCATGGTTTACAAGTTTTTAAAAAGGCTAGATTGGATCATGGTAGGAGCTTCGAGCAGAATTCCTCACCAACTACTTTCCAGCCAATGTCATTCTAAAAAAAGTCTCCATCACTCACTTCAGCCAAAGGTATGATGAGTCACTGTACAAGGCCTAGAAGAGATATAAAGAGCTAATCTGATTGTGTCTAGGACATTGAATAGACTTGGAGATGCAAGTCTACCACTTCTATATAGGATTGACCCTTCACATGAAGAAGTTGGTCGATGCTTCAGCTGGAGGAATACCTATGAAGAAAAGTGGAGCAGAAGGAATGAGGTTACTTGCATAGATGGTCATAAACAGTCACCAGTGGCCTACCGAGAGACAGATATTGGTAAAAGCAGTTGAGGCCACCTTAGAATTTGATGCGGTAGTTGAAGTCAAAATGCTTAGAGAAGAAATTGGGAAATCGGAAGCTTGTAGAGCAATTTCAGTAGCCGTCCCAGGTCAGAGCATGACCATCGTTTAAGTGGAAGCTGATTATATTTACAATAGTTGTGGCAGAGCAAACAATTCAAGTAAAGTGAGTGGAGCAGGGGTGAATTTTGTGTGTGGACCAAAGCAACTATCGTGGAGGTAACAATGAAACCACTACAATCATGGGAGAAATCATCCTGGATTTTCTTATGCAAATCCTTCTGCAGCTGAGAATCCTCCTTTGGGAACCGGCGGAGAAATTGTGAAGAAGAAGAAGAAATCTGTGTTAGAAGAAACTCTCGACAAATTCATCAAAAACTATAATAATCTATTCGAAAAAGTGTAGAATTAGGTGAAGAGAATGGCGAACCACATGCAGCTCATTACAAAGCACTTGCAGATGATGGACACTCAGTTGAGCCAAATCGCCACCACTCTCAGCAATCAGTATAAGCCTGGACAACTTCCGAGTGAAATAGAGGTGAATCTGGCTAAGGAAAAACAATTCAATGCCATTTCCTTGAGGTCAGGAATGAGATATGAAGGTCCCAGGATGCCTGAAGAAAAGTTTGGGGGTGAAGAAAGGGAGAAGGCCGAGGAGGATCTCTCTGTATCTACCAACGTAGAATTTACATCAGACGACATAGAGGGTTGATAGGATATCATCACGAGCAACGCACATAAAGTCCAGCGACACTTCTAAGTTGATCGATGCACCTTGCATCGATCTACGCGGAAGCCAGACATCAGTGGTCAACGTAGTAGTGGATTGATCGACATAGAGAAAGTTTCAGGGCAAGAAAGAGAAAGAAAAATTTGTTCTCACCCCTCACATGCCTTTTCCTCAACATTTTTCCAAAAAGAAGGAGGATTCAAAGTTCACTCGCTTTGTTGAGAATCTAAAGAAGGTGAACATCAACATACTATTGGTTAAAACTCTCCAAGAAATCCCGGGGTACATGAAGTTTTTGAAGAGAGTGATGAGCGAAAAGAGGCACTATGTGGAGAATGAAAATGTCAAAATATATGAGGATTGTAGCCTTCTTCTTCAAAAACAAATTCCGATCAAGAGGTCAGATCCGAGTTGTTTCTCGATTCCCATCGAGATCGGAGGTAAAAAAGTTCCAGCATGTTTTATGCAATACATGCGCAAGTATCAACTTGATGTCTTACTGTGTGTTCAAGAAGCTGGAAATCGGGGAGACGAGGCCAACCACTATTATTCTTTTGAAGACGGATCGTACTTTGTCGCGCCTCAAAAGGATAGTGGAGGATGTCCTGATTCGAGTTGGCCACTTGATCTTTCCTGTTGGTTTTGTTGTGCACAACATGAAGTAAGACAAGAACATGCTCATGATTTTGGGGCGTGAGTTTCTCGATACTAGTGGTGTATTCATCGACTACCGTCAAGGAGAAATCACATTGAGGGGGACTGATGAGTCCATTACTTTTCAAATTAACAAGAAAAAGAGGCTCACCGAGTGCAACTGGGTTGCAATCACTAATGGAGAAGAAGAGGAGGATCTGGAGGATACAAAGAAGCGATTAAATAGGAACGAGGAAATGAGAAAGTGAAATCATAAATTAAGCTACCTCATTCTAAGTTCACCACTATTGTGAAGAACCGGAGGGTCTTTACTGTTGATGCAAGGGGTTGATGAGTCTAGACTCAACCGCCTTTGGGATTTAAAGCAATGTCGAGCCATGACAACAACTAAGGCACTGGATGAGAGGTAACCTTTTATTTTACTACTTTCTATTTATTTTCTATTATTTTTTTGTTTTGTCTTGTTTAATTCTTCATTCATTAAAATTAATCAAAGCTCTGTGTCGATTGACACAGAAGGAGGCAACATGGCACACTTCAACCCAATAAAAGGTCGACATAGAAGGCTCCATGTCGACCGACGTGGGTTCGTGTCGGGCAACATGGAGTCCTAATTGCCAAAATTTAACACCGCGCGAATAAATTGCTCTAGAGGGTAAAAAGTTGGTGTTTGAGACCAACTATAAAGGTATCAATTTCAAGTCGTTATCTGATCTTCAAGTTATTCGAATAAGTTTGGGGGAAGGAAGACAAAGAATTGAAACTATTTTCTTTCCTTTTAATTGCTTTCAGTAGATTTAAGTTTTTGCTAGTGTAGATTTTGGGGAAACTTGGAAATATTGTGATCTTGTGAGAAGAATTTACAAGTTATGATAGAGCCTTAACTTGGATATAAGAATTGAATTGATTGATGGATTGTATGAGTTAATTGCAATTGTACTTGAGAATGCCTATGAATGTACAATATTACATGATCGACTGATTTGAAACTAGCATTGGCATGATGATTGATTTGGATTTCATAAGCATTGTGGAAGAAGTTTTTGTCCTAATTGTGAGAATTGAGATTTATTTCGTTTGTTAGAGTGTCCTGCATTATTAAGTTTCTTTAGAACTTGCTTTGTTTCTGTTTTGAGACTGCTAGTGTGCACAAGTCTAGGAAGTGATTTTAGGTCATCTTTGTTAGACCATATTCCATACACTGTCCTCTTGAACGTTTGTTCCTAGTCAGATCTTTTTGAGCCTATGTGTTTTTCTTTCTTTGTCTATAAAGTTGAGAAAAAGTGATAGGATCACTCTTGCGTATAAGATGTGGGTTGGATGGTTGTTTGAGAAGGATAAGACACTAAGTGGTGGGTGAACAAAAGAAGGTTGGGCACAAAAAAAAAAGATTTGTATTTTTATTCTTATAAGCTCATTCTTTAAAGAAAAAAAATGAAATCATAAGAGCATAAAAAGGGTCTAGAAAAAGAAAAGAAAATAAAATTGAGAGCCATGTTTTGTTTTGAAAAATCTAAGGAGATGGGTGGTATTTGTTAGACGGTGATTCAGATTTGTTGAGAGTGATCAACTCATTTTTTTAGTCACTTGGCCATATATTTCCCCACCTTTCATTGAAAAGGCTACATTAAAACCTTGAATAAAGTCCATTCTGATCCTAGATATTGTGTTCACATATTTTCAGTGGAGAAATCAGAATATTTGCAAGCCTATGGTAGAACTCGATTTGCATGACTTGTGTTTGTTCTCATATTCAACCATAAACACTTGTGTGAATGAGCGAAACACTTTCCCTTGTGAGTTTTCCACAGTTTACTGATTTTTTCAAAGTGTTGGTGTGATGTGGATTATTAGTTTTGACTATGATGAATCTTGTGAGGCATTGCACTTCTCAATTGCTTGAGCATTTGATTCATTCTTTTTGTTGATTGAGGAAAATCAACATTTTCTTATTTATTTTATACATTTTTAGTTATTTTATTTTAATAGTTGAGCATGAGTATATTTTAGTAGATATTAATCTTGTGGTGCTCGGTTTTGGGAGAAGAGTTGAAGAAAATATGAAGAATTCCACCACAAAAGCTTCTGTTTTGACCGATACACAAATGTGTCGATCGAAACGAAGGAGGAGCACAAAAATTTGGAGAAAACATTCTACGTCGACCGACGCAAAAGCATGTCGATCAATGCAGAGGTGGTCGAGGTGGTGTTGAAGTTGGTCGAAGTGAGGATGGCGTGGAATATTCACGTCGATCGAGACGCCAATCCATGTCGGTCAATGCGAATATGTTGGTGGACTAAAATATAACTTTTCAAGAATTTGGGCAAGAATTGAAGAGATATTACCATATCTAACTTATCTCTAAAGTTCAAGACCTCAATACTAACCCTACTATTATAAATGCCCATTTATTATTATCAATTCAAACATCTCGTCAAGAATTTAGTTTTTCTTTTAATTTTCAAGACTTTAGAGTTGAAGAACTAATTCGAACTTTTTGTTTTTGTACCTTATTTTTTCGTAAATTTTAATTAATACAATATTTAGTTTTGGTTTTAATGATTACTTTTAATATGTTTGACTAGAAACCTTAGCAGGTACTAGAGTATTCCCCATCTGATATCATGTTTAGATTCAATTATTCAAACCCTAAATTGGTTTAAACTCTTTCATTTATTTTTAAATATATTTTTAGTTGAAGGATTGAGAGATGAACAATTAAATAGATTATAATTTATAATGGAAGGACAAGAGGTGAAAATTAATAATAGGAAGAAAGAATTTAATATAATTATTTTTCTGTCCGATCAAGAAGAAATCAATTGTAGGAATTAATTTGATTGTTTATTGGGATTGATTAATTAATATTTTTGATACCGAGAGGAGATAATAACTTATTGGTAATATTGGATTTAATTGCCCGACCAAGGAATTAATTCCACTTTAAGAGATTGTCCACCATAAATTCTTTTTGGGTTTGAATTATTTGTTTCTTGCATGTTATTCAGTTTGGTAGAGTTCCATATGATCTGTGCTTTTATTTATTTGAACATTATTTTAAAGCTATTTTAAAATCTCAAAACCCCCTTGAAATCGATTTATCTCAAACAGTAGATTGAAGAACTACATTCAGTATACAAGATAGTTTCACAACACTTTTCGCTTGGGTTCAATAACCTCCGGGTTTATAAATTTATTTGTTTCCTTGTCCTGCAATAGTTTAGACTTTTCCAGCAATCAATTATTTAATTCTTTGCCTGGAGATTCAATTGATACGCCTGGTAGAATCGGATTTGGATTCAACACATCTCAGATTCAGACTCTACAGAGTTATGGTAAATCTTGATCCACTTCATTAAATTCATAGGAATATGCAAAAGGTTTTCATCGAATGGTAATTATTTTGAAATTCATGAACGGTCCTGATGAATTGATTAGTGATTCGGTTCACAGCGAAAATCCTTACAGAGATGCCATCAAGTGTAGAGGCTCGGTGACTGAGATGGCATTAGGGTCGACCTCAAATAAGGGCTTGGGGTTGACAGCCTCAGTCGTTGCTACGATGCCTCTTCCTGCCATTTGGTGGTGGAGGAGCAATCTTGGAGCTCTCATTCTCATATCTCCTTGAAAGATGTAAACTTGAGGAATGACAGGGATTTGTGGAGATCAGGGCCTCCTTAGCAGCAGTGGGGGTCGAGGTCGATCCCGACCTCTCTTCTCTTGGCCGCTTGCATGCTCGCATCACATGAGCCAGAAATTGCAGGTAGTGTTACTCCTGACATCTCTTGGGGAATAGGGACATTTTTCCCCTTCTTATTTAACTAATACGTTGTGTTAATTCTCTACTTGCCCCAGATGATCCTAAAGTCATGATTTCGATGCTCGAATGTGATAGAAACATGACCGCTCTACTTTGTCGTGAGTTGTGTATGCTTGTACCCCGCACAAAGAGAAGAAAAGGGTCAATAATGAAGAAACAATTGAAACTGACCGACCCTGAGAAGCATAAAACAAAAGCGAAATAGGGGTCGATATCAACAGACCCCATAATCAATAAAAGGAACCAACTTATTAAAATTCCTCATATGTTCAGAAATTCAGGATCCACGTGGGTTGTATGCAACCAAATGCATTTATTCTTCCAACGGGCATATTTTGAGGGAGCCCAATGATCAATATCAGCCTATCCCCATTCCATTCAATGAAGTAATAATACCCTATGAGGTATCGACCCAACTTGTACATATTGTGCCATTTACACAGAATCAGTGAACCCAAACCAGTATTGTGGAAGAGGAGCAAGGTCCCAGCATATGGCCAGCCCATAGGTGCCAGATGGATGGAAGTAATGTTGCAGGATCTAAGGATCGCACAGAAGAAGGGAAGAACAGGGAACACAACCCCGTTCTTCACCGCAGCCAAATAGAAAACGGTGAACCTTTTGGCAGCAGTGCAACATTGATTCTTGACTTGAGGTAAAGTGTAAGAAGACTTGTCTCAAGCAACAACATCCACCAATTTCTGGGCCTGCGTAGCGGTTACCATGAAGACTGCAATACAAACGGGGTCATCTGTAACAATCAAGTCCTCATTGAATGGCTCGTCGACCTCTAGTATACAAAAGAAATCTGAGTTTGAACCCAATGTTGATGTTTGAGCACTGTCAAGTCAGTTCGCAACCAATCTCCTAGAAGATTCTTCTAACCCCAATGACCCTTATAGGGTCTCTTCCGAGGACACCAAAACATTGATGTTCACGAGCATTCTACTATCTACAGACTCCAAAGAAAGTCCGATTATCCAACTTAATGAAGGCCTAAAGAGAGCTAAAAGTACCAAAAGAAAAAAAGAACACAAATTGGAAATGCATGAAAAAGGAGGCTCCCGATACTCACAAGACGTGCCAAAAAGAACAAGAAAACAAGCAACAAAGCATGGTGCAAACCTCAAAATCAAAGGCAAAACAAGAAATGATCAAAGACTGAGGATGGCAAGAACCTTGGTACCGACCCCGAACCTAGTTACAACTATTGCAACAACGAAGGGCAAATTAAGCAGCACGCAACTGGCACAAAAACACGGTAAAAAATGACAAGCAAAGCAAGTAGAGATCAAACCAAGTTGTGACTCCAAACCACACACTAAAGACCGAACCCTAACAATAGTCGAAACCACAAAAGCAAATCGACATTAGAAAACAAGCATTGAGGATAAAAAATCAAACAAGAAAGATGAAGCGCTCAACACGTACTACAAGAGCAGCCAAGGCTAAGGCTCTATCCAAACAAATCTGAGCACATGAAGCGGCATGAATCGACAAATGCACAACACGATCAGAAAAGAAAAACCAAGAAAGCCCAATCCCAATGAATAAATGATAGCCTAAAAAATAGATAAAACCCTAAAAATGCCAAAACAAAATAGATGAGAAAGGACACAAATCTGAAGTAAGAAACAAAAGGCCCACTAGGTTAACCACCGACGACAAAAAAACGGGAAGCAACAATGATCACCAACAAGAGATGTTATACTGCTCCAGCAAAAATTGGAGGGAGAAAATGGATGAAACAGGGAATGAGCGAGAGGAGTCAAAGAGGGAGAGAGAATTGCAGGAGAGGAATGTCGAAAATAAGAAGTGAAGAATAAAATTTCGAAACCAACTTTAAAATTGGAAATTATTCAACTTCCATAACTGCACCCCCCCCCCCCCCCCCAAAGAAAAAAAAAATATTTTGATATTTACGAAACCGTCACTCATTTGGGCGGAAAGATCAAACTAAATCAAACTACCCGCAGCTTCGCCACTGACCCAATCCTAGGGTCATGCATCAACCACCAAACCTAACCACAAGGTCATCACCGACCCTCATATTGAAGCCAAAACCATACACCAACAAAGACCTTAAACAACAAACATTCATGGAGCTTATCCGATCGTGACAAGCATAATCAGACTCGAGAAAGCCTCCAAGGACTCCCGAAGAGCTCTCAAATACGTCAGAATAGTTAAGGACTGTTTTACAAAGCTCCCCGAAGTTATCAAAGTGCACGCCTGAGAGCACCAATCTCACGCAAGAGAACAACTCCTGAGATGATTCTAACGAACTGCATGAATTCCGGAACCATACATAAGCCCTTGAGAGTGGTTTTTCGAAACCACCCGACACCAATGTACACAAATGTCTACTGGGAACAACCCTACGAATTGAGTAAACCCTAGATCACTTGCCTTCCATTTAGATTACAAACCTCCGAGAATGCATCCAATGCCCTTAGGAATGCCCCCGAGTATCCTAAGATTTCACACTTTGATCAATTATGACTTCCAAGTTTTACTTCAACCCATATCTCGAATATGTCTTGAAGCCCAAAGAGCTATTGTTGGGATAAGGCCAATCAATGCCAATGGACTATATCTGAGTGACTTCACCCCAGTAAATGTGCAGCCCTGCTAATGAAGTCCAGGAAGCAAAAAAAGCCAGATACCTAACGACCCCAACATCAATTAACCCCAACACCTGTTGACCCTGACTCCTCCATCATATTGTCGATCGGACTTCTCTATCGATCACAAATGCATTCTCGATAAGGCAAGGCTGTTGTGAAAATCACGGGTCATTATAAGGAGGTCACGTCAGCCCTAACCGACCCAAAAATTATTGGGGTTAGTTCCAAAAAACCTGGGATCACCACCGATGCGGGCTACGTTTAGCTAGTCCCAAATACATTATAATACCCATTTTATTATCTTCATTTCTCTCGCCATTTACCAGCTTTTAATTGTTGCATTCAATTCTCATCATAATTTTTTATGTACTGCTTCTACTAACAATGATTCTAAGGGCTCCGATTCGAATTTGAAACTCAACAAAGTGTACCTGCACTAGAGGAGTAACAATCCTCAATCGATCAAAAAAATAGAACCTATCTCTTGTATTGAAGTATCAAAGATAGTTGAAGTTGCGTAAAGAAGAGCCTGGCATGGTGGACGTGGTAAAACTTGGCCAACTGTGGTGGATGTAGAAGGAAGAGCCTAGCATGGTGGAGGTGTTAAATCTCGACCAACCGCGGAGATTCTATCAATGTGTAGCTAAGATATAGTGATGTCAATAGAAGATTCTTGTTGTAAAGTTTGTATAACTTGAATAGTGGATTTCCTTCCTACTGACAGCAAGAAGAGTGGATGTATGAATATTGAGATCCCGAATCACTATAATCATTTGTATTGATTTACCGCTTTTATTACTTCTACTTGTTTTATTATGCGTTTTGAAACCCACCGGCCTTCAACTAATGGAGTAAATCTGAAAGTTGTCAAATAATTCAAACCAAATAGCCCACAATCCGATGAACTGGTTCGAAACACAATAAATTGATTTAATTAACATCTCTAATTATTCCCCATGTAGTAGTGGAACTTAGATGTAGATTATATAGAATTTATTTATGTATAATGAAGCTGATTTTTTTTTTTTGGCGTAGAAGAGGGTTCAATTAGTGTCATATAAAGTATCAATACATTCACCATTGACCAAATCACTAGAAATTCAAGAACATATCTATTTCAAAATATGATTAATATTATTCTATTGTTATTATTTAATATTTTATGTACATCTCAAAAACGACTTCCCAAATCATAATCCAATAGTTCAAAAGACACTCTCTGGAAAAGGTTGTACAAAAATTAATTTTCTGATCAAGACCGACAAATATCTGCGTCAATTTTTGAGACCCACTTCGATTAATAGTGCATTATTTCATACAGTAACGAGATCTGTTATTATTATTTATTTTTTTTTAATTTTTCTTGTCTATTATTTTTTCATGGAGACATCATTGATTCAACCCCAAGGCCCCAGATATTAATTGCCTCAAATTTAATCTGAATCTTGACGGTCGACTTAGATGGTTTTGTCCCTATCCGAGTAATAATGAGACCAGTTTCGTATTTAATTAAAACTGTTCTGTTAATTGACCTTCGATATTAAATTTATATTAACTGAATCCTGCATGATTAAGAGTCTAATCTCAATTCAATAACTTTGTCGATTTCTGAGATCAAATTGTTTCCCTTTATTGTGCCCAATTTATTTGCACATCTTTCAGGTGAGGGTATACTAATGTAAATTATTTTCGATATATTTTTGTATAATATATTCATGATATTGTAGCTGCGGTTATTTTCTCTGGTTCTTTATTTGCATTCCGAGAGTTCTTATTTCATAATTCCTGGGAGGGATTCGTTACAATTGGATTCCCATATAAAAGATATATATGATGATAGAAGCTTTCGCATTGGAGAGGTTTGGTCGAAGGACTTCTTCCCCTCGTCTAGGTTCGATCTGGTAATTGAGGTGTTCTATACAGATCCTTTAACATGAAGAGCTTAAATTGAGTATTTATAACTTTCACTTAGAATGTAATTATATCGAGAAACAGAGTGATGGCAACCCATTTTATAAGTATATGTCAATGTTGTAGAACTCGCTAGGCGGTTTCTGGGCGTCGAAGGGGGCCTAGCATCTAGGCGGTCTAGGCAGGAAATAGGTGGGGCCTAAGCGGTTTTAGATAATTGAACTATTTTTATTATTTTTTCTTTTATTTCGAATATTCAAGCATTTTAACAAAATAAAACATAGTTAATATGTACCAAACATCTTAAATAAATGTAGGACACATTCAATACTTGAGGTTATCATTTTTTTTCATTCAAGCACACAACAGACAAATTAATAATTTAAACTTCAATTTACGTACATTCCTTATATTGTTATAGACTAATGTAAGAAAGAAAAAAAAAGTAAATAAAGGGGCGAGGCAAGACAAAACGATGTTGGCACGCTCATGACGAGGGCGGGGAGTGTTCTTATGAAATTTAGTGTTGAGGTTTTGAGCAGATACACGAGTGTGTGATTTTGCAAAAAAAAAGGGAAAAAATTAGATTTTTTATATAATTACCGCCCAACCTCCGCTCAGGCCAAGTACTCTCGCCGCCCAAGCCAAGTACTCCCTCTGTCGAGCCCGCCTAGACCGAGTACTTACCGACTAAAAAAAAACCGCCCAGGAGGACCGGGAAAGGGTTACTCGGCTCGGCAAGGGCCGCCCAGCGCCTAGGCGGCGAGTACTCGGCCGCCCAGGCCGAGTTTTACAACAGAGTATGTTATTATACGATGTTGATCCATTTGCATGGAGCTGTTTAGTAAGAACTAATTCTACTGTCGGGACTCTAGTGTAACTCCATAGAGACTCAGATGCTACTTGGATGAGATTTGGGTGCAACTCAAAATGTCATTTCCTAAAATTAAGGTGACGGGAGATTTCAGTTAAAATAACTATTCTTCTAAATGTATTTACAAATGTGGTCATTCTTATAATTCGGATAGCAAATGTGGCCTCCATTAATTGCTTTCTCTTCGTCAAGAATTTGTACAATTTTTTAATTTTTCAATCCTAAGTCCTATTAACTTTTACATTTTTCTTTATCATATATAAGTGTATGAAGTTATACGTATTAAAATAAGTTATGTTCTGTTTCAATTATGAAATACATTTTTAAAAATATATTTCTTTATATTGAAATATCTTCAAAGAAATACATAAATTATATTGATATTTGGATTTAGATTGAGATTATTCGAGTTGATTGATCTCCATAAAAGAAAATATCCCGCTCGATTAATATTTTTAGATAGTTATGTAAGAGATGGTTTTTCACACAAACGGATCTCAATTATTAAATATGAATTAAATATATTATTTATTGATGTATTTTATCATTATTAAAAATAATTATTTATCAAACTGAATTATATCATTTATAATAAAGGAATACATTATTTATGAATTGAAAAATTAATATATTGTTTATAATGAATCGATAAATTTTTATGTGTATCGTTAAAAAAAAAATATTCGTGAATGTGCCTCATACAAATCTCTTCCTTCTTACTAATGAAATTGTTTACCATATTTCTTGATTCAATCTATCTAAAATTCAAAACTCATTTTATTTTTTTATCAAAATCTTATTTTTAGAATCAAATAACTCTACTTTTATGTATGTGTTGCATATTAATTTTGAGTGGAACAACTAAACAATGAGGCGGCCGTTCAACCACTTCAATTTATTATTGCATATGAGAAGCCGACTTCACCACGTGCAATGATATGGTGGCAAACTTTGATTTTGACTAGATTATTGTATTTGTAGATATGTAAATCACGTCGTAGCTATTAATTTAGCTAACCGTTTCTATCTTTAAAATATGCCATTTTGATTAATGTAATCAACTTTGTAAATGGATGCAGAGCAAGTGCAACTAACTATTATATTAATAAAAGTAGTATTTAAAAAATAATATTTTATATTTTCAACTTCGTTCAGTTTTCATAAGTAAACAATTTTACATGGTAATATTTTAGAACTTATGCTTGTCCCTCTTAAACAACAAGTGCCATGCGTAGACACTAATCTCAATTTCGCAGGCAGAAACTAAATTTGCACCAACATCAAAAATGTATTTTTTATTTAAAAAATATACAATGATCTTAGCATTCAAATCATTATACTCACTATGATCCAGTTTGATCTTTCACGTTTATAAAAAATTATTTAATATTTAAACAAACTTTTAACATTATTCTTATTAAAGCATTAATTAACCTCTAATTTACATAATATTACATTTAATATTATCATTTTCCAAAGTTATTCAGGGGTGTAATTGTAAATTATCAGAGAAAAACAATTCCAAGCATAGAAAATGAACCATATAATTGAAACACCCTAAAATAGTAACCGGGTCAAATAATTGGAACGGAAGGAGTAATGTAAGTAATGCTTAAATTCGTCCACCTCTAAAATGTGAGCAGTGGCGGATCTAGAAATTATGTATAAGGGAGGCTTTATTGAATTATTAGGTGAAAAAAAAAACTAAACAATAAAGTAAGAATATTACTTTATAATAATTATAACATTTACAAAAAATACTTTGTAGAGATATGTTAGGAAATTTGATAGAAATATTTTTCCTTTCATGTTATGTTTTGGTGGACCAAAGAATGTAAAATCCATCTTAGTTGGTTTTCAACTTACGTGAAAAATGTAAAGTCTTGTATAGGTTCTTTATCAAGTTGTAAGCCGACACTAATCTACAAACTAGACTATTCAAAGAGTCTAGTACGCGCGAAAGACTCAACAGGCCAAAAGTACGTAGTACACTCTACAAGCCTGGAGGAAAAAGAGTCTAGCGGAGTATGAATTTCGCCAAGTACGAATCCAACATAGTTTTGTGCAATCGTTCAAACCATACTGAGCAGCAAAGGACCAAGTATACTTCAAGAGATGACGTCATCAACATGGAGTTGCAACTATGACAGCATCAGCATAGACTTCCTAGTCTAGGTCCCTGCAATTGAAGGCAAGAGGATGTAGGAATTGAATCTACAATAGGCGATTTGAATTGCCATTTATTTCTTAGCCCCAGATTCGATTTATGGATATCAAATAAATGCTATGACAAACAGTAAATGTCCTATGCATGCTCCTATTTAATTTAATGCATAGATTCAAAGGAATACCTCAACTCCTGCGGATTGAATACCGGCGGTAGATGGTTGATGGTGTTCCTACATATCTGATCTTCTGATATGTTTCCTTGCTCGATCCAGAAATCTGGTGAGAATGCGGTACCGGATTGAAACTGCACCAGAGGAACTCGATTTCTCCTTTCCCTCCTACTGTAGTAGCCGCCCACTCTCTCACTCTCTCTAGGGTTTCAGTTTTGTGAGACTGTAAACTGCGAACTAAGTGGGAAGTGGGAGAACTGCTCTATTTATAGATGTGGAGAATGGACTATTAGGGTTTAATAAACCCTAATGGGCTCTGAGCATTATTGGGCTAGACAAGGGATCAAATGCAAATAATAAAGTGGGCCTCCTAATAATTAATTCCATGTTCAACCGAGAATATAATCAATCAATAAATATTAATTCATGCCACCAAAGAATTAATGTTGACCTACCCATTTATTACCACGTTATTAGGAACGGGTTGCATTGACTAGGTTAATCCCCATATTTAAGGTTTCAGACATTCATAATTAATTCAGCATATGAGAATTAGATTCAATTAAATAATCTCTTATTATTCCTGAGTAGAACCACTCAACCCTTATCGCTTATGCTTGAATCAATGATTCAGCCTGCAGGACTTAGCATAACGAACCTAGTGAGCTTCCCAGGCAATGTCACCATCCTGAAATAGATATGGTTATCTAAATTCAGCCTAAGGAAACCCCACACAAACTGCCATCACCAAAGACGCAGATATATGAGTACATGTAAGACTCTCCATCATAGCAAGTCAAAGTAGTAATCCATGTGTGCCCCTCAACCTTCAATAGACTTTAGATCCAACCAAGTTATCGAGATCTTTACTCATTAATATGTTAAGTAGAATGGTTTATCCCCCTGTTGATCCTATCAATACATTGAGATGTACCGATCACACAAAGCAGTCAAGATAAACCACTTATGGACTTGTGTGCCACAGCCTAAACCGATAGCCAAACCAGAAATTGTCTCAGCTGTGATAACTATTTATATCTCGCTAGGTCGAACGATCTATACGATCTTCTGTGATCTCTTACACACCGTATGATCTCTGTATCGACGAGACAACTGAATGTGTTTGTTCGTATTGTATAGTTGTTCATTCAGACAGGAGTTTTTTATTGCAAGTCACTAAAGATTGCGGTATATCAAACATAATGTCTCCCAATGTACGAATCACAATGCTTTTATGTATACAATTTCAACAGAGTAATTTACTGAAGAAGAACAAACTCTAAAGATTGGAGAAACCTTAAAGTCTACAAGCACGAAACTTCAAGTTTTGCTACCTAGGACAATCAGTTTGGGATTCCTAATGCTGGCAAAAATATTATCATTCTGATAAAAGATGAACCGTCGCTGTCAAAGTCAAAAAAATGCAGGAAATGTGCAGAACCCTCAGCTTGAATAAGTGAAAGATTACCGAACTTACATATAAATTTTCCATTGTGCATATATTCTATACTCTGATAAACCGGGACCAACAAGTGGTATCAGAGTGGTCAGTCCTTACAGGCTGGTCATTTTGAGTCGCTTAGGACTGGTATCCATTCCTTGCACACTTTTTTGTTCTCTCTAGCTGAGGTACAAATATGATGAACATGATAAAGTTGCCGCTGTACAACCCTAAAAAGTACAAGATGTGGAAGAAGAGATCTTCCATCCAGCTGAAGAGCATACATCCAGAGATGACAGAGGTACTGGAAAAGGGGCTGATAAAGATTACAAAGACCCTTCCACCTCTAGGAGATGTAAGCGCAAGAATCATCAAAAAGTCGTACGGCGAATGGAGTTCATAGGACAAGAGAAGAAATCAACTCGACTCCGTAGCTCTAGAAGCCATATTATCTTCTCTCCCTGACGCCTTAGTGGAGGAAGTCATGCAGTTCAATACCACCAAAGAAGTTTGGAGCTACCTCAACACACTGCCACGAAACTGATCAGATAAAGTGCAATAAGTTGCAAGTGTGTGTTGACAAGTATGAGTCATTCCAGATGCAACCTTGAGAGACTATAAAGGCGATGGAGAAGAGATTTAATGCCATCGTCAATGAGCTTAAGACACTGGACATGCCATATTCAAATGCAGATCTTAATGCTAAGATCCTGTCCAAAATGCCAAAGGAGGATTGGTTCGTCAAGACACCATATTGAAGGAAAAAGACTTATCGAAAATGACGACCAATGAATTGTTAGCCAACTACAAGCCCATGAGTGAGATATTTAAATGGTGAAGAAAAATAAAGCTATGAGAGCAGCCAGCTCACCAAGCCATCAAGTAGACGACGCGGCTTACTTCGTAAAGAGGGATTCCAAGTGGAAACCAAAGAAACCCTTCAACACTGCCTGGCCAGCTGGTCAGTCGAGCTTAGTTCAAGAGAAGTCAACAACATCTGGTTCTCAATCTAATGAGGAAGAGAGTTCAATTGCTGAGCTTGAAGAACAAATGAGGACGCTTTCCAAACTCCTTGAAAAGGCAAAAGGAAATAAGGAAGCACCAGAAGTAGATGAAAAGAGGTTCATCAAGAGAACTCCCAGAATATGCTTCCAATGTGGCTCATCCGAACATCTCAAGTTCAATTGTTCTTCTGTGGACAATGAGGAAAGGGGAAGACTGAGAAAATTCTTCGAGCGCCGAGCATCAAATATCATAGCACAAGCTATGCTAACAAGAACAAAGTTGCCAAACATTCTCGACCATGATGAGGATTACTCATCCGAAGAAGAAGCTGACGAGGAAGCATTTCTAGAGTTCCTGGTCGCAATTGGAGAAGAGGCTGAGGATGACCTTGAAGCTGAAGCGAAGACAACTCTCACTGCTTCAAGTGAGCAGGTAATCACCTCACCTGTTATCATTCAGTCAGCATATGTTTTTGACGAATCTGAGTAATAGTGTTCTGACTCAGAGGAAATAACTTTAGATATTTTATCACATGAATTTCAGAAATTTTATGAAATAAAAAATGTCTTAGCTGGCGAAAACACCTCACTAAGATTACAAGTTTGTGTTTTGACCGAGGAAATTAGAAAATCAAGGTCTATTAGTGAGGAGCTAGCAAAATTAAAGGTAGAACACTCAACACTTCTTAAGAAATTTCATGATTTAAAGTCTGAGTGTAAATCCTTGAGTCTAACCATCCTTGAGAAAGATGAAAAACTTCTTTTCTTTAAGAAAGACTCAAGAGGGCTTGAAGTCATGCAAAGCATGAGAGAGCTTTCAGATAAGTCAGGTTTAGGATATGAAGATAATTTGAACAGTGAAAAAATTGCATCTACTGGTACTAAGAGATCTATTGTTTTTGTTAAAGAAAACCTTAGTGCACAGTTTTAGTCAAGTGGTCAAGGGGTAGCAATCCAATTGCTAGATCATACTGGCAGCGCTAAAAGTTGGATAACCAACAACCCCAAACTAATGGATCAGAATGAGAAAAATAAGTCAAACTCTAAGGGTAAGCTAATCATATAGCAAGAACCTAAGATGGCAACTTCTCATACTGATAGGAAGTCAGTACGATCTTAGAATTTGATGAAACGGTAGGTTCCTACCGGAAGAAAGTCAACTCACTTGACTAGTTCAACCAAGCAGATAGTACATTCTGTGAGGAAGCTGAACACCCAGCCCGGTCAATATACCATCCGGGGAACCAAATCTCAAGTAAATATCGAGAGGAGGAATATGCCAAGTAGGGGAACACATACTTGAGGCCAAAGCCAAATCATGAATTTCATTTAAAGGCTATGAAGGCTAACCGAGGTGGTTCACACTTGTACAACAAGTTGCCACCAAAGTACTCACTTCCAAAACACAGTTTCCGAGGTTCTCAAAAGAAGCATAATCTCAAGAGAACTACACACACAGCCACACCATCCCAATCCAAAAACATGCATTATTTCAGAAGAAAGGGAAAGGTTTCTATTATTGACTACAACAAACACACATCTGTTGTCAAGATCACAAAAGTGTGGATCCCTAAGAGATGATCCCACGAGCTAATCCTGTATGACCCGCAGAGACTCAGGGACCTACATGCTAAATTTTTGTGAATGCAGGAATAGGTACCGAAGGAAAAAAAATGAATGGATCCTCGACAGCGATGCTCAGTTCACATGATAGGAATCAGGGAATTCTTTTTAGCTCAATATGATACGAGGACCATCGGTGCTGTTTGGCGACAACTCCAAAGAAAGAGTAATTGGAAGAGGATGCATCGAGCAGAACAGACTGAAAATATAAATGTATTTCTAGTCACCAATCTGAAGCACAATTTACTCAGTGTCAGTCAAATCAGCGACAATGGATATGTTGTCTCTTTAGAGGAAACTGAGTGTCAGATCAGGGATAAGGATACTGGAGACATAAAGCTGAGAGGAGTTCAAGAAGGTGGACTCTATGTAGTAGACTGGTTGAGTGGGCAGACTGGTTCATGCTTTATTATCACCAGTGCGACTGAATCAAACTGGTTGTGACACAAGAGATTAAGCCATCTGAACTTCAAAACAATCAACTAGTGTTCAAGAAGGAAAGAGAATGCAAGTCCTGTCAGCGAGAAAAGCAAACAAAGACATCCTTCTAGAATAAAGCAGTCAGCCCAAGCACCACTCGAGTGCTGGAGTTACTACATATGGAGTTGCGTGGTCTTGTAACTCCCCTAACCATTGGAGGAAAGAGGTTCTCACTAGTAGTGGTTGATGACTACTCGGGTTATACATGGATTAAACTTCTCAGAACCAAGGAAGAAGTGAAGATCACGCTACCAGAACTGATCATGCAAGTACAGAATCAGCGAGAGACCATAGTAAAGAGAATCAGATATGACAATGGGGTAGAGTTTTGCAACGGACCTTTGATGGATTTCGGTGCGGAAATAGGCATCATGCATGAGCGTTCTACTCCAAGAACTCCGCAACAGAATGGCCTAGCAGAACAAAGGAATCTAATGCTGAAAGAAGTAGTTCGAACCATGTTGGTCGAGACCAGCTTGGATGAGAAATTTTGGGGCGAATCATTGATGACGGCATACTACACTCAAAATAAAAACGCCATCAATGACAGACTATAGAACACCCCATATGAAGTATATCATGGTCGTAAGCCTTCCTTATCTCATATTTGTGCTTTTGGTTCACCATGTTATATTCACAATAATGGAAAGTCAAAGTTGAATACTTTCTCCCCCAAGGTTGATGAAGGTGTGCTCCTTGGATATGGACACCCATCTCACAAGGGATATCGAGTATTCAGTAAGACTACTAAACTTGTGGAGATAACATGAATTGTTATTTTTTATGAAGCTACTTTAGTGCGCGCGACCATGAGAAAGTTGGAAGAAGACTTTCCTGAGATCAATGATGTCAATAAACAGTCCAGCACAAACGCTCCCAATGCTAAGCTGACTGTTTCGACTACATCTATTAAGGATGGAACTTCTCAACCAACACCCTCGATTGTTCATTAGGTGATCGAGAGGGTCGATGATGCTAACGATCTTATTGGGACCTCTAATTCCACAACCCTAAGAGAATGCCTAAATCAAGGGGGAATTCACACTGACATCTTACAAGCTACAATGTTGAAGAGGAAAATGAAGACCCAGGAATTCAGACTAGAAACGTTGATCACCAGACTGAAGATCAAGAAGCTTGGATTGAGGATACAAAAGCTCAGACTGAAGACGAAGTTTAGACTGAAGACGATGCTCATAATTAGTATACAGTCTCATCTGACTAAGGCACCAATGATGAAGAATCACTCTCCATTCCTGTCGCGGTTGTTCCAAGTAGCTCACTTCTTTCTACCTCACAAGTTCATGAAATCATTCAAGCATCAAAGAAAAGAGTCCTCAAAATCACGGAGAAAAGAATTGATACTCTGGTTGGTGTCGTCAAAGAGGGGGAAGAAACAAGAAGGAAAGCTGATGAGGAACGCCAAAAGAAGTTCGATGCCAACATGGACAAAATTTATTTACTCATTGTCGCTCTTTCCAAAGCTGAGAAGAAGTAAAACCATCCCTCTAAACTCCTCTTTGCATTATCCTCTTTGATTTATCATGTTGATGTTTGTGTTTGTACCTCTGTTTGCATTATCAAAGACTTTCCAATTTTTTTTTTCTTTGCTCTCTTACGTACTTAAGACTTTAATAGATCTAAACTTACTTGAAAAATGAATCGAGCAATATTTCTCCAAGCTTATAAGGAGAAGATCTTAAGTAGGAAGCAGAATTTGAGAGGGAATCTTTTTGAGTTTATAGACTGATTTTCGTACTTGTACAAACTCTAAAGTTCTTTCGCTCCTCATCAACTTAGGTTAGAGATGGCTTTGACAACACCAAAAAGGGGGAAATTGTTAGGAAATTTGTAGAAATATCCTTCCTTTCATGTTATGTTTTGGTGGGTCAAAGAATGTAAAATCCATCTTAGTTAGTTTTTAGCTTAGGTGAAAAATGTAAAGTCTTGTATAGGTTCTTTATGGAATTGTAAGCTAATACTAATCTGAAAACTAGACTATTCAAAGAGTCTAGTACGCATGAAAGACTCAACAGGACAAAAGTACATAGTACACTCTACAAGTCTGGAGGAAAATGAGTCTAGCGGAGCATGGATCTCGCCAAGTATGAATCCAACATAATTTTGTGCAATCGTTCAAACCATGCTAAGCAGCAAGGGACCAAGTATACTTCAAGAGATGACGTCATCAGCATGGAGCTGCAAGTATGAAAGCATCAGCATAGACTTCCTAGTCTAGGTCCCATCAATTGAAGGCAAGAAGATGAAGGTATTGAGTCTACAATAGGCGATGTGAATCACCATTTATTTCTTAGCCCCAGATTCAATTTATAGATATCAATATAAATATTATGACAAACAGTAAATACCCTATGCATGCTCCTATTTAATTTAATGCGTAGATTCAATGGAATACCTCAACTCCTGTGGATTGAATAATGGCGGTAGATGGTTGATGGTTTTCCTACAGAGTGAGCTTACTTTCAAGGCTATAAAGTTTTCCGTGTGTCACCTAAGTGAATACAAGACTCAGAATTGTTGTATTCTTGAGTTACTACTCGGTAGTTTTTCTCTCCAAGGAAAAGTAAAACTGTCAAGTACGTCTTGTACTCTGACTCTTATGGGCAACCTGCCGCAGAAGAGATAGTTTACGGGGGAACTATAAACACCCTATTCTGGCTACAAGGAAGCTGAGTGGTGTGCCCACACTCTATGGAGTTGCAAAGCGAGGAACCGAGCAAGGACCAGACGAGTGCGTTTGTGGTTGGGGGAACGGGGCATTCACCTACAAGCAATAGATTGTAGGAGCAGTTGTAATAGTTCTAAGCTTAGTGGATTGCCAGACCAAGTGTTTGAAGAGTGGACGTAGGACGGTTTAGTCTGAACCACTATAAACTTGTTTGTCGTTTATTGCTTTATTTACTTATTTGTCAGTATAGTCTAATCTCATTTTGAAACCTGACACTCAAGTGTGGTAGTATACACTGAATACTGACACTAAAACAAAGTCGACATCAAGTACCTGAAAGTTATTTAACAAACAAAGCTTACAAGTCACCCTCAGATTAGATAAGTTCAAGATTACCGAACTTACATATAAAAATATTACATACTATAAAATTACTTAGTAAAAAATAATATATTAAAAATAGTAAAAATATTAAATTCTTTTTCATTTCCAGCCCCTTCATCTTTTTAAAAACCTGAAAATATGTGGGTTATATTATAGATTTTTTAAATTAGATAATTCAATAGTTAAAAAAGAATAATTAGGGGGGGGGCTCCCCCACCTACATTTGCCACTAAGTGTGAGCAACAATTTTTGTAACAAGGAAAACAGATTTAAGGAATTATATATATAGTTTTAATGATTGTTAAAAACCCAATCAGCTATCAGTAATATAGAGCTAATTAGATATCATCATATATTTAATGCATATATAGGTTCTACAGCTGTAATAGATTCGTTTTGATGAGAGCTGAAAACTTGAATAACCAACTGACCGAAGATCAATTCACAACATTCATAATTAGTTATTCTGCTGACATTTATGAGGAGAGAGCCATAGTTGTCAATCAAGAAATTTAACTGACCAATGTAAGAAAGATACCAGTTGACAAGCCAAGAAGAATTGGACGGATAAAAAAGGAGGATGGACAGACAAGCATAAGCTCAATTTACCCAATTATCAGCTCGTGCTTCTATCATCAAGATGACCCATTCAAGGACAAAAGCAATTGAATTGTATTTTTTTTTGTACAACTTTTGCGTTTGAATTTCCAACTTTAATTCAACCACGCAATACGATTTTATCTGCGGAAACAGAAATTATAAATCTAATTTCTAGATAAAAATCAAAAAAGAAGAAAGAGAAGAAAATGAATTATGTTCTCCAGATCAGGTCTTCAGATCTGTATCCCAATGCTGTTCAGACCCACTACTGGTGAGGACTCCGAGATCTATGGTCGTGCAAGGCCAGAATCGAAATTCTCCTCCTCTACACACAAGCCGTAGCCCCTCTCTCTCTCTCTGCCCTAGGTTTTTGACTGATTTGAATAATCACAAAAGTTGGCTAGGGTTTCCAGAGAGAGTGGTCTATTTATAGACCCAGGGTTTTATCCCTAATGGGCTACTGGGCTCAATTCAGCATATTTATTTGGGCCAGACCTGGGACCTAATGCAAATAATAAAGTGGACCTATAAATTAGTTAATTCCCATGTCCACAATCCAGGACACAATTAATTACTTAATATTAATTCATTTTCACCACAGAATTAATACTGACCTACTCCTTTATTACCACGTTATGAGAACGGGCTGCATTAATTGAGAACCCCCATATTTAAGGTTACCAAACATTCATTAATTAATCGTAGCCTCTGACAAGCTCTAACTACAATTAATTAATATCTTATAGTTCCTGAGTAGTACCACTCAATCCTTATCACTCGTGCCTGAACTTAATCAGCCTGCAGGACTTTGGCACGATGAATGTTATTGAGCTCCTCAGGGAATGTCCCCATCCTATTACTCGGATATGGTTACCTAAACCCAGTCTCAGGTGGTACTACACGAACTGCTGTTACCCAAGATGCGGATATACGAGCACGTTACTCAGGCTCTCCACCATGGCAAGTCAAAACAACAGTCAACCCGTGCAAACCCTTGAACCTTCGTTAGGGTTTGGACATAATCAATATAACGAGATCTTTTATTCGCCAATGTCAGACAGATGAATATATCTCACTGCGGTCCATCAATACGCCACCCCTGCGTACCAGCATGTCAAGTAACCAAGACAGACTACTTATTCCAACAATGCCGCAACCATCCGGACAGACGTATCCTCATACGCTGTCTCGGCTGTGATCAGGTTTATGTCTCACTAGGTGAAGTGATCATACTGTCTTCTGCGATCTACAACATGTCGTATGATCGTCCCTATCGTAGTGCCGGCCCCGGGCCGGTTCCGGGCCGGTTCCGGTTCGGAACCGCCGGTTCCGGTTCCGGGATATTTGGAACCGGAACCGGCCCGGCTAGAAGGGAAGGCAGTTCCGGTTTTGAACCGTAACCGGCGGTTCCGGTTCCGGGCCGGTTCAGCCGGTTCCGGTTCCGAACCGCCGGTTCATCGGTTTTTTTTTTTTTTTCAATTATACTATTTATTTTGTTCCCAAAATTGTAATTATAAGTATTTATTTCATTAGAGTAATATTTGGATTGTACACAAATATTGTATATTATTTTTACTTTGTACAAATTAAATAAACACAAAGTCTTTGAGGAATATTATAAATTAAGATTGCAAATTTAAACTTACAAGTTACAATTTTTTTGAAACTACTCAAATTATACAATTACAAAATTACAAATGACAAGTTATACAAATTATACAAATTATACAAATTACAAAATTGAAGAATTAATATTATTACACAAGTTATACAAATTACAAAATAGAATAATTAATATTATTACACAAGTTATATTTTTAACTACACAAGTTGTACAAATTAAAAAATTGAAGAATTAATATTATTACAATGCTTGAAAATGAAAACTATTAAGCACTAAATTCTAAATAATAAAAAAAAAATTAAGGGGGGAGGGGAGGGGTTAGTGAAAAGGGCTTGCACTTAATTTCTTACCTTAAAATTAAGTTGCCTACGTATCCCTTAATTTTCATTAAGGGAATCAAAGCCCACGTAATTCTCTTACCTTACTTACCTTTAATCGGAGTCGAAATCCGCATCACCTAGGCCATCGGAAGCATTAGTACTTGCCGCGCTTGCTTCGGAGTTGTAAGCATCCTCGTCGTCGAAGACGTGCCTCCAATCCGGTTGTTGTTGTCGATCTTCGGCATCTTTCCAATCTTTAAGCATAACTTGTGCTTCCAAATTGGCCGGTGTCAAGTTGGACCTTCTTTCATCCAACATATAGCCACCCGAGCTAAATGCTTGTTCCACGGCAACCGTTGATGCGGGGACGGCTAAGAACTCCTTCACCATCGTACTTAGGATTGGGTATTGTTGTTGTCGCCTTGACCACCATAGTAGAATATCAACCTCTTGTGGAGCGTTCTCATCTTCTTCGTCTTGAGGCTGCAAACAATCACCACCAACATACATTTCCGCCAAATAAACATCTAGTTCACTTTGTTGCGAACTAGACGGGCGGTTTTGAGACATAATATTATGAATTCTAGCTAACAAGGGGTTAGCACTAGTTTGGCCGGAAGTAGTTGTCCTAGAGGTAGATCTAATTTGAACTAAGTGGCTATAAGTAATACAAAATGAATCGAAAGCTTCACGTAATGTGGCACTAAGTTGGGCTTTAACTACATCGACGGAGGGGAGGTTCAAATGTTCTAAAGGAATAATTCCGTCATCTCCTATAAATGCTAAGGTTGTTAGAGCGGTATAATATGTATCAAGAAAAGAATAAACACCATCTAATTTAATACTAGGATCAAATACTTTAGCAATTAAAAAAACGGAGGGAATCTCCCTAAAATATTTTAACCATTTCATAACCATATCAAATATTATATGCCTTAATTCGGGAATAAAACTACATTGATTAAATTGACAAGCAATATAACAACAATGATATAAAACTTTAGAACTAGTCGGATAATAGACACCGGATAAAACTTTAGTTGCGTTAGAAAAAGATTTTAACAATTCATGCAAAGATGTACATGCATCCCAATGAGATAAATGCAAACTAACACCATACTCATCACTTCTAAAAAATTGTACTAATAATTCTTTATATTTAAAAGTTGCATTAAGCATTTCATAGGTGGCATTCCACCTATGAGTAATATCGGTTGGAAAACGTTTAGCTCGGACTCCATGAGAAGTACAAAAAGAAGCCCATTTTTTTGCAATTTTTTTATGCTTATGTATGACTAAAATTGCTTCCCTAATAGGTTGGATAGAATGAGTATAAAGTTTCATACCATCTTGAACGGCTAAATTAAGAATATGAGTAATACAACGACAATGGAAAAACTTACCTCCGAGGACCGGATTGCACTCCAAAATAAGATCCCTTACCGATGCAGTGTTGTTGCTTGCATTATCAAAACTAATAGAAAATATTTTGTTGTTTATTTTAAATTGGTGAGTTATTTTTATTAATTTACGTGCTATATTGATTGCCGTATGAGGTTCATCAAATTGTCGGTATGCAATTATTCTTTTATTTAGAGACCAAGACGAATCTATCCAATGAACGGTTACACCTAAATAATGATGTTCGGATCTACAATCATCCCAAATATCGGAGCAAATAGAAACCCTATGATCTAATTTTTTAAATTGATCGCGTAAAGTCAATCTATATTGTCTAACTCTATTTCTTATTGAACGCACCATAGTTGTGCGAGAAATTCTTTTTTGAAGAGGTTGGACCGGATTTATATATTTTTCAAATTGGTTATCATCTAATAATCCAAAAGCTAAACTCTTTACACAAATCCATGACGATAATGAATCCCTAGATTCTATCGGATCATATTTATGAAGAGTGGAAGAGGAAGACGTACCTTGGGAAGTACCAAATGCACCTTGGTTTAATTGAGTTTGACCCTTAGCCAAGCCAAACTCCATGGGATGCTTCACCTTTAGGTGGCGTTGATATGTTCCATATCCACCACCGGCGGTGAATTTGTATTTCTTAGGGCAATAATTGCAAAGTAGATCAAATTGTTCGGGAGCACCTATAATTTTATATTTTTCTAGTTAGATATCATATTTAAAATTTAAAATAAGTATAAGAATTTGAAATAAAATTTAAAATGAGTATAAGAATTTAAAACACCACGTACCTTTCTTTTGCTCCTTTGCACGAATTTTTCGGAAGTGCTTTGTGAAAAGATCGGATTTTAAAGCTTTTGGACTCTTGTTTGATTCGAAATCATCATCTTCTTCATTTACCTCGGCCTCGGGGGGTGGAACATCTTCGTTGCCTTCCAAAGCCTCACGAAAACGCATTTCATGATGTTGCAATTGTCGGGCATACTCCTCATCGGCTTGTATTTGAGTTTCACGAAGATCTTCATCACTCGATGACAAATTGATGTTATCATCGTATTGAGATTGAGAAGAGCTTTCAATATGAGCACCACGACGACGTTGACGAGGTGGACCTCTAGTAGTATCATCTCTAGACGTGGTCTTGCCCTTGCTCCTATTATCGGCACCACCACGGCTTGAAGACATAATTGGAATTTGAGAGAATGAATTTGGGATGGAAATTTGAAAGAGGAATTGAAAGAACTAAAAAGAAAGTAATTGAAAGTAATTGAGAATAATTGAGAGTAATTGAGAGAGTTGAGAGAAATTGAGAGAATTGAGAGAATTGAATGAGAGAATTGAGATTGAAGTGTGAAAATGTTGAGGGAAAGGGGGGTATTTATAGGTAAAAATTTGAAAGAAAAAAAAAAAATCGTTGGAACCGCCGGTTCCGGTTCGAAACCGCCGAACCGGCGGTTCGAGGACACGTGTCAGCTTCCCATTGGCTTGTTTCGAAAAAATAGCCATTTATAGCCGTTGGAACCGTCGGTTCGGAACCGGAACCGGCGGTTCCGGTTCGGAACCGGGGTCCAACGGCTAGTTTTTTTAAATAAAAAAAACCGGCGGCCGGTTCCGAACCGGAACCGCCGGTTCACGCCTT
>JAPKLW010000211.1:313014-337703 GCA_026898455.1 Plectranthus barbatus
TTTTTTTTTTTTTCTGCCCGGTTCCACGGTTCGGAACCGCCGGTTCAGGTTCCGGTTAAAACATGGAACCTGAACCGGCCCGGCTACAACCGGTTACGGTTCCGGTTCGAAACCGGTTGCACGGTTCCGGTTCCGAACCGTGGAACCGGCGGGCCGGTTCCGGGCCAGTTCAGCCGGTTCCGGTTCAATATGGCCATCACTACCCTATCGGTGAGACAAGAGGATACCATTATTCATACATGTAAGATTGTTAACAGATAAGAGGATACCATTATTCATACATGTAAGATTGTTAACAGATAAGAGAAATAAACCGATGTATATTCATTATAATAAATGCTTTCAGTATACAAAACTCATCAATCTCCCACTTATACTCAAAGCATAACTAAGCTATTACAGAGTATACAGTCTGTCTATCTAGCTGCTATCTCTTTATCCACTGTCATTGGTCGGCATCCACCTCAGACCCAGCTCGCGAATATGTCTTTCGTAAACTTTCTGCAGCAAACTCTTTGTAAATAGATCAGCAAGGTTGTCCTTAGTGTCTATCTTCTTGATCAGCACATCACCTCTCGATACTATTTCTCGTATGATATGGTACTTTCTCTCTATGTGTTTGTTTGCCCTGTGAGACCGCGGTTCCTTTGAGTTTGCCACTGCACCAGAGTTATCACAATAAATTGTGATGCTCCTCGGCAAACTCGGGATCACGCCCAACTCTAAAAGGTAGTTCCTGAGCCATACCCCCTCTTTTGAGGCATCGCAGGCGACGACATATTCCGCCTCCATGGTGGAGTCAGCAATGCATTTCTGCTTTGAGCTCCTCCAAGATACAGCTCCACCTCCTAGGGTAAACACATATCCTGAGGTCGATTTCTTCTCATCCTGGTCCTCTTGGAAATCCGAGTCTGTATAACCCACAGGGCACAAATCCTCACTATGATAAACTAGGCAGAATTTCCAAGTTCTTTTCAAGTACTTGAGGATGTGCTTTACAGCAGTCCAGTGCGCATGTCCAGGGTTAGACTGATATCTTGCTACCATGCCAACGGCCATAACAGATATCTGGCCTGGTACACAACATCGCATACATGAGGCTACCCACCGCCGAAGCGTATGGTACATGACTCATCTCATCTTTCTCCTACTGTGTCTGAGGACACTGCCCACTAGAAAGATGAACGCCATTTCTGAAAGGTAGCAAGCCTTTCTTGGCGAGTTGCATTCTAAACCGGGCTATCACAGTATCCACATAGGATGTCTGGGATAAGCTCAACATTCTTCTCTTACGATCTCGTAAGACCTTAATCCCAAGAATGTAGCCAGCTTCTCCTAGATCCTTCATTTGGAACTGTTCGGATAACCAAGCCTTGATTTCTGACATCACTCCCTCGTTGTTTCCAAATAGGAGTATGTCATCAACGTATAGTGCAAGGAAAACCACGCTCCACGCTCCCACTGACACAAAGTCGGTAAACACAACTTTCGTTTTCCAACTGTGCAAATCCATAGGATTTAATCACATCGTTGAAACGTAAGTTCCACGACATTGAAGCTTGCGTAAGTCCATACAAGGACTTCCTATGCTTCCAGACAAGATGTTCTTCGCCCTTGCGTATGTAACCCTCGGGTTGCTGCATATAGATGTCCCTACCTTCTTCAAGGTAACCGTTTACAAAAGCGGTTTTGACATCCATCTGCCAGATCTCGAGGTCCATATGCGCAGCTATGGCAAGGAGTATCCAAATGGATTTGAGCATGGCTACGGGTGAAAAGGTTTCTTCATAGTCAAATCCCTCTTTCTGACTATAACCCTTTGCCACCAGCCTGGCTATAAAGGCCGTGATCTTTCCATCCGCTCCTTTCTTTCTCTTGTATACTCATTTGCACCCTATGGCCCTAAAGCCATCCGGCAAATCAGTTTTCTGGTATACATCCACAGCAGTTATGAATTCAATTTTAGAATCCATGGCAACACGCTATTTGGCAACATCCTTGTCCTGCACTGCCTCTTCGTAAGTCAGTGGGTCAGAGTCCTCATGTCCGTCTTCCAGGCTCAAGTCCGAAGACTCACCCATGAACATGTACCTTTCCGGCTGGAAAATAACTCTCCCACTATGACGAGGCATCGGTGTCGTGTCACTAGTAGGTGCAGTAACTTGTGGTCCTGCACCTTGCACTGAAGAACGTGTCTGTGGTGCTGAACCTCTCACAGGTTCACCCACATCTACACGTTCCCTTCCCTTGGAATTGCATTCTCGTTCTCAATTTCTTCAAGAACGATATCACTCATTGCCTTGTGATTACTCACATATTCGTCCTCCAAGAATCTAGCGTTGGTGCTAACAACGACTCTCTGACTCTCAGGACAGTAAAAGTAACCACCTTTCGTTTGCCTGGGATACCCTATCAACAACATTACTTTTTACCTGCTTTCTAACTTATCAGGTTCCTTCGACAGTACGTGTGCCGGATAACCCCATACACTAAACTTGCACAAACTTGGTTTGCGACCAAGGAAGAGCTCAGAAGGTGTCTTAGAAACTGATTTAGAAGGCACCACATTTAGCACGTAAGCTGTTGTCTCCAAAGCGTAGCCCCAAAACAAAATTGGTAAGTTTGCATAACTCATCATTGATCTTACCATCTCTAGAAGAGTCCTATTTCTTCTTTAAACTACACCATTTTGCTGGGGAGTACCCGGTGCAGTCCACTGGGATGTAATCCCATTTTCTGACAAATACTGCAGGAACTCGTTACCGAGGTATTTGCCACCGTGGTCAGATCGCAGTGACTTGATAGTTTTCCCGACCTTCTTTTCTACCTCAGCCTTGAACTCTTTGAATTTCTCAAAGCATTCAGACTTGTAGCGAAGCAGGTAAACGTATCCGTACCTTGAGTAATCGTCAATGAAAGTGACGAAGTACTCGTACCCTCCACGAGCCTGCGTGGACATCGGTCCACATAAGTCAGAATGGATCAATTCCAACACTTCCTCTGCTCGAGACTGACTAGCCTTGAAAGGCCTAGTTGACATCTTGCCCTCGATGCAGGATTCGCAGACTTGATAAGGTACAGCCCGAACTAAGTCCAATGTACCGTCATCTGCAAGTCTCTGAATCTGCTTCAAGCTGATGTGACCCAGTCTCAAGTGCCAGAGATATGTAAGATCCTCATCAGAAGAAGTAAGTTTTCTCTTTCTAGGATTATCAATTACGAATGAATTACATGCAATACTTGTGGAAGCCTTATGATTACAGTTAATAACATAGAGAGAATTATTCAGCATCCCACGACAGATAACACCGTTATTACCAATGATAGAAACACTACAATAAAAAATAACTGAATATCCATCAACATAAAGTTTGGAAACTGAAATAAGGTTTCGCCAAAAATCCGGCACGTACAAAACATCTCTCAAAGTTAAAACAGAATCATCTAAGTATAAGGTGAAATCTCCAATGGCAGCTGCACTCACTTGTGTTGCGTTCCCCATTGAGATGGTAACCTCGTCATTCTTCAGCACCCTCCTCGGTGTGAACCCCTGCAAAATGTAACAAACATGATCAATAGCTCCAATATCCACTACCCACGAATGAGTAGAAATCGATGTTAAACATGTTTCTGTTACAAATGCAAATGACATACCTTGTCCCTTGCTTCCGCATGCGTTCTTACTTGAAGTGACACCAACCCTCTTCATCTCATTTGACCTCCTCTCACATGATCTGCGATCAATCATATTCTTGCGCACAGTGTGAACCACATCTTTCAATGTGCCCAAGCTGTGCTCAAGATCTGATAACTTAGACTCCCATGAAGGTACGAAAGACTGTTCTGCTATGAGATCAGTGAGCAATTCTTTGAAGGAGTACTCACTTCTCTTAGTTACATCCTTCTTAAAGTCATAGAATGAAAGCGGTAAAGAGGTCAGGATTATATCGATCTTAGCCCGATCAGATATACATCCACCTCTACGTGTGAATCGTTTCATGGTGTTATCCATCATCATCACATGCAGTGTCAACGAATTGCCATCAACCATTCTCTTACAGACAAGGTCTTTCACGAGATCACAGTTGATAGTTCATTCCACTTCGCTATACGTGGCCACTAAGTCCATCCAGATCGTAACAGAGCTACAATAGCCCATGTACTTGAGCTTCAGTTCTCTAGACAGGTTATCTGAGATTAACTTGTAAGTAAAATCTTCAGATGCCACCCATCTATCAAAGAACTCCTTCTCACGTCTAGAGACTTTATGGTAACGTGGGGCAAGTGGCATCATAGTAAGAACAAACATGTGTTGCTTAGTTTGGAGAATATACTCAATGCAGTATCTCCATTCATGGAAGTTTGGACCAGTTAGAGGATTGAGAGCAAGTAAATGATCGACAGTAGACATAGACATATCTGAAACAATAAAGAATCTTAAATAAGAACATACATGTAGAACTTCGAAAACAAATGCGTTGAAAACCTTTTAATAAATCAAATACAAATGTTTTCCACTAATTGCCCAAGAGTTCCCACCGCAAGCTACACTCGTAGACGTTTACGATGTCACCCTCAACCAGAACTGTGGGTTTTAAGCCCCAATCCATTTAATTTCACTACCATGTCAGGATGCTTTTGACACTAGAAATTAATAATTAGTGAAAACCTTAGACCAAGCCATCTCTCAAGAACAGGGATGCAATTCTTGCATTATATTCTAAGATGCTTCTAAGCCATTAACCACAAATTTAACTCCGGCCAAAAGATACAGTTTAGCATGGCACGTAACCATACCGCACAACCCTTAAAGCTTTTGTTATCTATAATTTTAATCAATCCTAGAATACTTGTGAAAGAGATCTACGCAAGCTACACTCGTAGACGTTTACGCAAAACCCTCCCAATATTCACATGATTTAAATTGTTTGTCTAGAAATCCCAACAACCGTACCCATGCACCTCTAGGAACTAGCAAGCTACACTCGTAGACGTTTACTAGAACGAGAGATACACTTACAGCCTAGCACCGCTTTGTGGAGGTCTATTGATTTTAATTAAAAATCAGCTTAGTATTTTTCTTTTAAAAGGTTTCTTATATGCGCACATATAATTTCTTTGTTATTATATTTTCCAAATTTTTGCATGTAATTAAACAAGCCCAAAAATTTCCAAAATATAATCCAACAAAAGAAATTAATCACATAAGCATGCTTGGAAAGCTGTAAATAATAAAAGCGATAAAATAAGCTTTTCCTATTATCTACACATGCTTAATTGCGCACATAAATAAATCACATATATCATACGAGGACAATTAAGACAAACAAAAAAAATTCCTCCTGGCCCCACAAAATAGAAAAAATAAATTCTATCTATTACAATTTGAAATTTGAATCTATTTGGATAAGTCCAAATCTATTCAAATCTTCCAGGGCCTTCGAATCTTCATCCACCAAATCTTTTGGGATTTAGGCCTTTGTGATCTGATGATTTGCCCTAACCCTAATGCAAACCTTAGGGTTTACACAGGATTGCACAAACTACCAAAACACGAGCCACCACGACGGGACAGCAACCGACGACGACGACACCACTGCCGCCTCCGGACCGCCGCCGCCGCACGCGTCCCGTGATTGCGGCCCTCGCCCGCCATCCGCCGCGCGCCCGCCGCCGCCCTGCCCACGCCGCCGCGCTTCCACGCACCGTCGCCCGCTGTCGCCGGCCCTTCGTCGGCTCCATCTTCGTTCTTCATCCTCGACCCGTCCAATTACAAATTTTAAAAATATAGAATAATCTATTCTATTACAATTTTCAAATCTATACTAATCACGGATTTTCACGTGATTTTACAAAATTAATTCAGCCCTACACGGATAAACCACCGCGGGCTGAATTACACGGGTTGCCATGAGGAACAAAAACCATCCACAATACAAATTAAATTCATACATGCATATCGAATTTAATTATGCACAAAAGAGCCATAAATCAGAAACCTGGCTCTGATACCAATTGTAGGGTTTTCCCGTGAACCGAATCACCAAAACCAATTGAACCGGATCGATTTATGGATATTGTGCACAATTAAATTTACAATACAACCTAGCATGCTCCTATGAATTTAATATTTAGAATTGTGGATTGAGGGATTACCGTTATTCCATCGAGTCTGATCCGATCTTTTGCGTTTGAATTTCCAACTTTAATTCAACCACGCAATACGATTTTATCTGTGGAAACATAAATTAGAAATCTAATTTCTAGATAAAAATTGAAAAAGAAGAAAGAGAAGAAAAGGAATTCTGTTCTCCAGATCAGGTCTTCAGATCTGTATCCCAATGCTATTCAGATCCACTACTGGTGAGGACTCCGTAGATCTGTGGTTGTACAAGGCCAGAATCGAAATTCTCCTCCTCTACACACAAGTTGTCGCCCCTCTCTCTCTCTGCCCTAGGTTTTTGACTGATTTGAATAATCACAAAAGTTGGCTAGGGTTTCCAGAGAGAGTGGTCTATTTATAGACCCAGGGTTTTATCCCTAATGGGCTACTGGGCTCAATTCTGTATATTTATTTGGGCCAGACTAGGGACCTAATGCAAATAATAAAGTGGGCCTATTAATTAATTAATTCTCATGTCCACAAACCAGGACACAATTAATTAATTGATATTAATTCTTTTTTCACCACAGAATTAATACTGACCTACCCCTTTATTACCACGTTATGAGAACGGGCTGCATTAATTGAGAATCCACATATTTAAGGTTACCAGACATTCATTAATAAATCGGAGCCTCTGACAAGCTCTAACTGCAATTAATTAATATCTTATAGTTCCTGAGTAGTACCACTCAATCCTTATCACTCGTGCCTGAACTTAATCAGCCTGCAGGACTTTGCCCCGATGAATGTTATTGAGCTCCTCAGGGAATGTCCCCATCCTATTACTCGGATATGGTTACCTAAATCCAGTCTCAGGCGGTACTACACGAACTGCTGTTACCCAAGATGCGGATATACAAGCACGTTACTCAGGCTCTCCACCATGGCAAATCAAAGCAACAGTCAACCCGTGCAAACCCCTGAACCTTCGTTAGGGTTTGGACTTAATCAATATAACGAGATCTTGTATTCGCTGATGTCAGACAGACGAATATATCTCACTGCGGTCCATCAATACGCCACCCCTGCGTACCAGCATGTCAAGTAACCAAGACAGACTACTTATTCCGACAATGCCACAGCCATTCGGACAGATGTATCCTCATACGCTGTCTCGGTTGTGATCAGGTTTATGTCTCACTAGGTCAAGTGATCATACTGTCTTCTGCGATCTACAACATGCCGTATGATCGTCCCTATCGGTGAGACAAGAGGATACCATTGTTCATACATGTACGATTGTTAACAGATAGGAGAAATAAACCATTGTATACTCATTATAATAAATGCTTTCAGTATACAAAACCCATCACACCATGCTTCTTAAGAATGAGGCCACCGAAGACGGACCAGCAAATATCAGCAGAGGCTCCAAAATATCATAGATGCGTAGGATTAACCATCCAGTTCGATGTTCTTAAAGGGAACATAAACCTTTTTACCTTATAACTGAGATCATGGAAATTCCAACTAGTAAAAGAACATAAGCTTCAACATGTATTCAAATGTCATGGGTAGTTGAAGTTGCTGAAGGAAGTGACTAGCGAGCAGATAGTGGTAAAGCTTAAACGACTGCAACACATGAGATTGAGACATGGATCTAAGTTGAAAACCATATTAGATTATCATGAGCAACTCAGGATAGAGAATTTCGCTTATTTCAGACATTTATACGAAAGTATCTTAGCAGCGCCTGAGACCTACCTCGATAGTAACTAAGGCAACAAATACACCTATACATTTTGTAATGAATGAAAATGATGATATTGAGTTGTGTCGCTGTGATTCAGAAGATTTAATCCCTTAAATCTCTTGCAAAAGATTTTGTATACATAGCACTTCGCAAAAAATCCATTTCTTCTAAAAATGCTTTTTTTAAGGACAAAGTCAGGAAATTGATTGAGAAGTGAATAAAGCTCAGTCTCTTATTGGGTGTTTTGAAAAACTTAAAAGGTAGAAAACTCAACTTTGAAAACTAATTTTGAAAATCTTGCGGCTGAGTCTGATGTTTTCAAAAAATAAAACCTTAAGCAAAAACAAATCACTTCATCTTTTAACAAAAGCTCAAGAGTTTTGAATGGCAAAATTGTCTTTTTATTTAGAAATATTTCAAGAAAGAAAGTTGAAGTTCACCCTAAGGCACGACTGAGAGCTGCACAGCCCGTCAGCTCTCACCATGAACAGACCAAACAGTCAATTAGTCATCTCAATTGTGAGTAGGATAATTGGAGGCTTCATTGTTACCAGGGTAGAAACTAAAAGCATCCCAACTATTAGCAAGACAGTTAGAGTTGTCCCATTTATGAGAAACATAAATGGAGGTTTGTCCCTATGCAAAAAACATGTTCGAAAACTCATAAATAAGTATAGTTGCTCTTATAGGAAGGCTAAAGGCAATGGTAGATGTTTAGATCCTAGAAAGCCCATAGGTTATTGTTTGCACACAACTAATGCAAGCTCCTCGAAATTTTGATTGGGAGTTAGACCCAAAACAAAATTCCCACACATGTACACCTTTCGACATAAATCATTACAATAGCATGCATTACTTGAAAAGGAAAAGAAAAACAACAGTGAAAGAGTTAGAAGTACCTGCAGTTACTGGGCTACCTAATACTTATTCTTGTTTTGTGGGAAAAAACCCTCAATTGATGTCCGCATAAGTGTCTATGATGCACGTAAGAAAACATTAAGAATTTCTTTAGTTAATTATCGTCAACTACAAGGGTTCAATGCACCTTGAGGAATTTCCTCAGTCATGGTATAAGAGTTAATATAAATTAGAGGGTCAAGCTGTGGCATTAAAATGACAGAAAATAGACAGCTCCAGGACAGGGGGAACTCCAGCTGTAAATGGAAGACACCTTATTGAATAGAGCATCAGTTCTAGTAGAAACTAAGAACTTAACAAGTTTGTATCAGATGAACATAGAACCATCAGTCAGCTATCATTTGTAAAGAACTGACTAGATTGAAAAATTTATGTAATAAATATATGGGTTCTACAACTGTAATAGTTTAGAATATGATAAGAGCTAAAGACTTGAAGAACCAATTAATTGAAGAATGGTTCACGACATCCATAACTAGTCACCCAGCTAACAATTATAAGGATAAAGCCACAACTGTCAGTAAAAAAATTGACTAACTAGCTATGAGAAGGACACCAATTGATAGATCAGGAGAAAGTGGACAATGAGGAAAAGAGGATGGATAGACAAGGATAATCCAAACTCATCTTATCGTCAGTTGATGCTTCTTTAAGTCAAGATATCTCATCCACAAACAAAAGCAATATAATGTTACATCTTAGTACAGATGCTCAGCTACAGAAATGATTGGTTCCTTTAATTCAAATCAGAACAGCTACAATTCAAACGATCCTATAATAACCCATTAAAAAGATAGCAAGGTAACCGAATCAACTGAAAAATAAAAAACTTTTGTATATCGACTCCAAGATCTCAGATCTATCTCTCTCTCTAAAGCTCTTTTTAGCCTTCCATGCTCTTACACGAGACCAAGTGCTTCTTAAGCACAAGACCACCGAAGGCCGGCCAACCGATCTTCAATAGTAGCTCTGAGAGATCATATATTTTCTCTCTTCTCAGTGTGCTAAGGGGCTTTTGTTTTTGGAAAAGACGAGATTGCTGATGCCTCGAATCAAGCATGAATGATTAACCACCCAAATTGAAGTTGAAGTTGCAGAATGAAGAACCTAGCAAAAAGATTGCGGTAAAATTGAACTAATTGCAGTGCTTGTGATTGAGGCATGGAGACTTACTTAGAAGAAGATCCAAGTAGTAAATCTTATTAGATTACCAGGAGCAATTGAGGATAGTTAATTATGTTTCTTGTGAGCAAAGAGTGGACGTAGGGGAAGTTGGCTCCCGAACCACTTTATATCATGTCTTACTTTATAGATTTAATTATATATTTAAATAATATATTTCTAATTACTTCGAACAGATTTAAAACCATTCCTAACTATTTAAAACCCAACATTAATTAGTTGTTGATGTATAAATGAAATTAAAAGCTAAACCTGTTCAAGGTAATAAAAGTTTTCAAAATTGCAAGTTGACTCTTGTAGAACCAACTGAGAACTTCACTTGGGCCCCCCTCATGCACATTCCAATTTACACACTTCGGCACCTTTGTGTACTCTAATCTGGGACTAAAAAGTTGTATTAGAGCAGGTAGTTCTTCATATTATCTATTATGTAACTTAAGACAAGATATATTTTTACGTGTAGTGAGCAAATCCTTTCATGAAGACAAATTTTGTTAATGGTATGGTTGATTCAGCCATAGACAAGTAATTAGAGCAGGTAGTTCTTCATATTATCCATGCTTTTTACTTGGAAATACTTGTCAAGTGTGCAGAAAAATTTGTTATTGAGAAGTCATCTTGAATCAAAATTCTGGCGTCAAGAAGAAGAATAGGCCAAAAATTGGATAGGAATATCGCAGTAAATTTTGAGCTTTAAGCGAGTAAGACGTTATCCGCTGCGTATATAACCCTCTGATCGGGGACCAAAAAAATGCCACCTGCAACCCTCACTATTCAATCTCAAGGTAGGCTGGTAATTGATAGTTCCACCTCTGTTGAATCTATTGATTCCTTGATGAAGGATGTGGACAACTATGATGCGGAGACTGAACAACAAGGAGAGAAACAATACATCTCAATTCAACCATCCATGGGACCCAATGAAGGACCCATTTAATCAGGACCCTGCATAACATACCATCCATTGTGCACATGCATAGTCTTCCACCCTCCTTGTTCAAAGCACAAATGACTGAAAAACGGTGCCAACCCATCTCATCTGATAATCATCTGAATGCCACTGTGGCAAATGGAGTGACTCTTTAATAAATTTTGTTGATGGTATGGTCGAATAGCCTAGGATATTTTGTTGGCAACAATCCAGATGAGTGTGAAAAGTGGATGTCATCACAAAGGAAGAACTGATTAGGTATCAACACTTCTTTACCTAGAAATACTTGTTAAGTGTGAAGAAAATTTTGTTCTTGGCAAGTTATCTTGGAGCAACATTATGGCTTAAAAAAGGAGAACGGGCTACCAATTGGATATGAATATCACAGTCTGACCAAATTAGTCTGGAGCAACTCAAATACAGAGTTTCTAAAACTCGCGCCGATTAGAATGCCACCAAGAACGATGACTTACCACCCAAGAAGGCAACTAATAGTCAAACTGCTGAAGAGAAAGAAGCTACTCGGCTAGTAGAAACTGAATATTTTGATAATATGTTCAATTAGATCGAACCACATAATGCGGCGCAACCGAAGCAAAGAGCATACCAGAAGATGGTCGATGATGCAAATACATCAACTCAGATTGAGCACTTTGTCATTATCAACAATGACAATTTCTTTGACGACTCATAAATTCCTCATTCGAAAATCTCCCACCAAAGTCACATGGAAAAGTCAAACAACTAAGGGAGGATATAATCATTTATTGATTCTTCCTGCAGGCATTCTTCCAATGGATAGACTCAGTTGGCATAGAGCCACAAGTTCAAAACTAAATCAGTTCCCAAGTCTCGATTCCGACTCTGTTTCATTCCTGAGGCTGAAGATGTATATCAAAAGTCATTGGCGCCAACTTATAATGAAATTCTTGAAGACATACATGTAGGGTTTGAGTCTACGATGGACAACACGAGTTGCCTTTAATTAAATTCTTGCCAAGGATCGTTCTTAGGGTACCAGGAACAAATTTCAATTAAATAAACCATGCGATCCTATGCATGCTCCAACAATATTAATTGCAGATGATGGATTTAGAGAATACCTGATTTCACCGTTTGATCTACAGATCTAGATCGGAACCAATAACGATGAAATAGATCTGGATCTGAATCTGAACACCGGCGATGAACAGTTGTTCCTACAGATCTGATCTTCTGATCTGTTCCCTTGCTCCTTGGAAATCTGGTGAGGATTATCTACCAAGTTGAATCCGAGATCTGGAGAAGACGATCAATTTCTCCCTCTAGATAGCCGCCGCCATTCTCTCTCTATTTTCAATATACTGAACAGTCTCATGTGATCTGATAGAGAGAAGGCCTTTATATAGTGTTAGGGTTTTGAGAAACCCTAACCCTAATGGGCTGTGAGCAGTTCATGGGCCAGACTAGGGACCAGATGCAAATAATAAAGTGGGCCCTCTTTATTAATTAATCCTTCCTCGTTCAACCCAGAACATAATTAATTAATAAAACATTGTTTTAACCTTCACCACGGTAACAATGCTGACTCGCCCCTTTATTACCACATTATTAAGAACGGGTTGCACCAAACTAACATGATCCACATATTTAAGGTTTTAGACATTCATTAATTAATTTGGCTTATGACAATCAGCCACAATTAATTAATCTCTTATTTCCTGAGTAATACCACTCACTCCTTTTCACTTATGCTTGAATTAAATAATTCAACCTGCAGGGTTTAGCATAATGAACCTTGTGAGCTCCTCAGGGAATGTCACCATCCTGAAACGGATATGCTTACCTAAACGTCCAGACTAAGCAGGCCACACACAAATTGCCAACACCCAAAATACAAGTATTAGAGTACATGTAAGACTCGCCACTCTAGTAAATCAAATTGTGGTCATTCTGTGTGTGCCCTTTATCCTTCAGTTAGGTTTAAGATCATAGGAAGTATGTTAGGGATCTGGCTCATTCATATGTCAATGAGAATGGCACATCCCACTGTTGATCCCATCAATACATAACTATGTACCGACACATCAAGTAGCTAGGATAAGCCCACTTATGAACCGATGTGCCGCAGCTTAGACCGACAGCCTATCCAGGGACTGTCTCAGCCGTGATATCGTTTATATCTCGCTAGGTCAAACGATTCATATGATCCTCTGTGATCTCCTACACACCATATGATCATCCCTATAGGCGAGATAATATGATATTATGGTTCGTTGTATGTTTGTTTCATCAGACAGCGAGCATTGTTGCAGCAACATATATGAAGACCAGTGTACAAAACACTTAATCATATATGCTTTCAGTATATAATCCAAACAATACATCAATCAGTTCTGGAGGCCCTGAAAGTCACTCAAGAATGAGAAAATCCAGTTCGGGATCAAGGAAGCAAGAAACATATAAGCACTTATCAGGTTTAAGAACAAGAACCAAATCAAGAGACAATCAATGAGGATGATCCAACTGTAAAAGAAGGCGTACAACAGACAACATTAATCCCTAAAAATGCTCATGTTCCTAAATAAAATAAACAAAGAGCAATTAAACCAGTTCAGGTTCAGGGACAGGCATTGCAAGACCCTGCTTCATCTTCCTCATCTGTAACTGCATCATCCTTCCTTACAATCAGAATCAGAATATTATTCAAACTGTTGCTCCAATCATCTATCATTTGATTGATACATTAGGAATGTTTGCTCAGATTATGCAACAAAATCAATAATTGATTCAGCCAAATGTTGAGTGCATGCCTATCTATGAGAATCGCTCCGATCAACACTTCACTCTTCTAGAGCATTAGATTTCTCAGTTATTTGATCTTATTAGAAAGGGAGAATGATCTGAATAGAGAAATTAGGAGGAAACAAGAATAGCTGATGAAGAAGACTAGTGAAGAACACAAATCAATTAAAAATTATAAGAAAAATGAATTAATTTTTTTTTTGGTCATAACTTTGAATTGATATACTTCTACCAACAATCTTGGAATGAAACTGACTTTGTTAATTTCTTTCCTTTAAAGAAAATAACTTTTTTTATCTCAAAGATCTGAATTATCGAACTAATAAAGCACTTACTGAGTGCTATCAGTCTCTCTCCCCTTAATTTAATTGAGAATATCTTTCTTTAACCTTACTTGGTTAAGGGCAATGATTGAAAGATAGTTCTTGAGAAGAAAACTATTTCTCTGAAGTTATAGTTTTGACAACATCAAAAGGGGAAGATTTTTAGGAATATGTATATTTTTTAAGTGTCAAACCAAACTCGTTAAGTCAGTAATTAGTCATAATAACTAAGTCTAGACTAGCAAGTTAGAGTGATTACAAAGATGTTACCGTTTATATGTACATTAACTTGTAATAGCATAAGAATCACTCAACCAAACGAATAAAAACGTTTAGACAATGACGTGAGAGACCGACACCCTCGCCGCTATCAGTTGAGAAGGAGTCTCAATTGATAAAGTCTGAAAGCAGGCAAAAAGGCGACAGGACTGAAAAGATTTGCAAAAGTAAATATGTTTGTCAAGACAAGAACTTAGGAAGTCGACACTACAAAAAAAACTATGTGTAGTGACAATAATGTCAGTGACATTTAAATATTTGTGGCTAAAAACACATTTTTGGTAACAATTATGTATTTTAGCACAAAAAACGCAATTTGTGACAATTTAATTAGTTACGGATATTTATTGTCACTAAAGCTAGTGACAATAATATTTTTGTGACTAAACATATATGTATAGCAACAATAAATTCTTTTGTCACAACAAATATGATTTATGACAATTTTATTAGCTGCGAATATTTATTGTCACTAAAGTTAGTGACAATAATATTTTTGTTACTAAACATATATCTACTGCAACAATAAATTTTCTCGTCACAAAAAATATGATTTGTGACAATTTTATAAGTTGTCAATCTTTATTGTCACTAATATTAGTGACAATAAAGTTTTTGTAACTAAAAATACTATTTTAGCTACAATTAATTTTTTCATCACAATATTTTTCAATTTGTGACAATTTCATATGTTGTTAGTATTTACCGTCACTAAAGTCAGTGACAATAATTTATTTTGTTGCTAAATAAATTTTATAGTGACGGTAACCAGATTTATCACAATAAATTATAAATAGTGATAATTTAATATATTATCACTGAAGTCGACAATAATAATATTTTTTATTATGTTTTAATAAAATTTAAAAATTTAATAAACTCCACTAGTTCATTAGTAATATTTTTTATAAGCCACCAATTTGCTTTTGGTTACGTAATATCTAAAACTTTTAAATTTTATGAAATTTTATTACATACTTCCAAATATATGAAATTATATCCTACATTATATTTATTAAGCAATTTGATCCCCACCAACTTAACACTGTTAAGATTTTATTACATTTTTTGTTAAGACTATTATGATATTTACCCATATTAAACAAAATTCGTGATGTGGCAATTAAATAATAATTGAATATTGACTTTATATATTTAAATAATTAAATTATATAAATATTTGTATATAAGTAATAAATATTAATAAAAATTTACATTTAAAAATATTTAAAATATGATTGAAGATTATGTTAGTATATTAAAAATTAATCTATTTAAAGGTGATAAGATTCAAAATGTGTAATTAAGCAAAAATTCAAATTGAATTAAAAATTTAATCATGTATTTAAATAAATACACACAATTAATTTAGATTATTGAATTTTTTATGAGTAAATTATGTATTCAAAATATTAAATAATGCATAAATTTTAAATTGTTTAGTTAAATTATAATTTTAATTACATAATTATGAAAAATTTATGTTTAACATAAATTAAAATCTTACGTTATATTTTTTTTATTAAAACTTATTTTTTATTCAAATTTAATTCTTAGTAATCTTATAAATTAAAAAAGTACTACCACTTCGACAAATTCTAAATAATGAAGTAAAAATGAATATTTTGTAGTAGTTTTTTAATATAAAATAGTATAAAATTTTATTTTATCAATATTTATATTTTAGTTTTATTTTTTAGAATTCACTGATGTGTTAGTAATTTTTTAATTTATAAGATTGTCAAAATTTAAATTTATAAAGTGTGAAATAGATTCCATAAATTTATTAAGTTTAGATAGATAGCCACTATTACCTTATATATATTAACTATCCAAAATATTAATAATTAATCATTTGGTGCAGTGGATAGATATAAAAGATTAAAGTAAGAGGTAAAAAGTTTGAATCCTATATTAATTTTTTATATGACTATGTGCAGGGTCCTGATTATTCATAGGTGCGGTGCGGTGCGGTGATGGCTCGATGGTCCTAATTGCTCGTGGTGCGGCACGATGCCGGTGGACTCAGTCGATGGTTGGTTGTGGCTCGGTGGTGGTAGGCTAGATGCAGTTCAATGGTTGGGTGTGGTGCGGTTGGTTAGCTGTGGCTCGATGTTGGCGGGTTAGGTGCGATGCAACGGTTGGGTGCGGTTCAAGGAATTGCAGCTCAGTGGTGGCTCGATCGACGGTTAGGTATGGTGTAGGTGGGTTCAGATGATCTTGTCAACTACGACTAGGTATTTTAGTGACGACAATTTTTGCTACTAAACTCGAAGTTTTTGTGATAATTAGTGTCATGGCTAAAAGGTGTTTATTTAGTGACAACACTTATGTGTAACTATATAATGATATTTTAGTGACGACAAATTATGCTACTATATTATAAAGTTTTAGTGATAATTATTGTAGTGGCTAAAACATGGTTATTTAGTGACAACACATATGTGCGGCTATATCATGACATTTTAGTGACGATTATAGTTTGTAACTAATTAATAGTGAATTAGTGATGAAAATTGGAGTCACAATAAATTAGAGCAATAGTGACGACTATCGTAGTTCGTCGCTAAACCCTTTAGCCACTATTCAGTAGTCACGACATAACGACGACACACAATATTGTCACTAAGATGCTACAGTGACAAAATTAATATTTATAGTGATAATTTTTATCGCCATTATAGACCATTTTTTTTTGTAGTGCGATCTTAGTGAGTCAGTTCCGGAAAACTTTAGAATAAAATAGAAATGAATTCCTAGGACTGGTTGATAATCATTTTGATAAAAGTTTCCCAAAAAAAAAGATGATAAGGCTAAAAAATTCTTAAAAAATGACAGAAGTCTAACAACTAGTATTTGTTTATCTTGAAGGGCGGGCATGGTACTATATAAACCCTCAAGCTCAGAAAGAGAGGATTAAGAATGTTATTTTCATAAATGCTTAAATAACCATCTGCATACACATTGCCTAAAGGATTCAAGCTCTCAGAAAGTCATAAAAACATTCATACCGTGTTCATCACGGTACTACCATATTTCAGTATCAAAGATATACTAAATCTGAGACTACTTCTTTTTTCATTAATAAGCAAATTACAAGGATATTTATACTCAACACACCCATCCATCTCTTAAGCCTAGTGATGCACTCACGGTAAAGCTTGTTAGATTGAAGTCAATCGGAGAGCCTAGCGATAAGTTGTCATGGTAAAGCTTGAAGACTGAGATCATCCAAAAGTCGGAGGATTTTAGCGCTTCCACTATTAAAGAAACCTTCTACATTGTACTATAAATTATTTAGTGGATTTTCCGATCAAATTGATCATAGAGTGGACGTAGGATCATTTGACATCCAAAACACTATATATTAATTGCTACTTACTTTCAGTTTTTATCTTTACTACTTGCTTGTTTGAAAACCCAATAATTTGTCAAAGTTAGTGGAATATATTCAAAAAAGCTAAATTTTTTAAATTGTCATTAAAAAATTTTAAGTAACAAAACTGACAGTTTAATTGTTAGTTTTGCGCCTAATCACACTTTAAAACTTCCACTATGTCTTTATTCTGATCTTTTGGGACCAACACTTCCCTTTGTTTTGTTAGTTTTTGCAAATTGTTTTTCATTATGTAGGCCCAAGTTCATTTTGTAAGGTTTTTCCTATAACTCTCTTTTCGGTTAATGTTATTACTTTTCTATGTAGCATTAATTATTATAAAACTAAAATAAATTCTCTAAGCATAATATATCTATAACAATTAAGTACAATATATATTTTAAATATGGAATATTAAAACCCGATATCTGAGAGTTGCTAGTGAATAATCAAACTAAACCTTTTAAATCAACTCGGGTAAAATTCAGATATTAATAAATTGGGCCCACAAATTTATTTTCGTATGCTCTATAAATTTTATTTTAAAATCAACAATATATGAATAATTATTTTTTGAGAATTGTCAATTCAATATAGTACCAAAAGTATCTGAAAATGATTTTATTTTGGATTTTTGGATTTTCATAGTTCTATTTTTTTTCACAAACAACTTTGAAGTATTTTACATGATTTTTTTTCTTTTCCCCAAACAACATCATTTAGAAATATATATGTCAATTTATTTAACAACATAAAATTTTTGATAAATTCAATCAGTTTTCAGTCACTAATTTAGAATATTTTATTTATTTTATCGAAATTGTCGATAATTTAATTTAAGTTTTTTTAAAAAAATAAATGATTTAAAATATTTTTATATATTTTGCCTTTATTGCAATAAAACTCAGTTTGAATCCATCAATACTATGACGTCGTATAAATGAAAACTCGTGCTCCACGAAAGAAATTAAATGTTCTTTTCTTTTAAATAAAAAAATCATTGTGATTAATTCAAAAATCAAAATTTATTTTCTGAAAACGAAAGCAAATAAAAGAATTTTGGTTCAATTTTAAGATCCACGTTTCAAAAGCGTTTCTATGACACAAGAAAAGACATCGTTTTCTATTTGCCGTTGACTCCAAATATTAAATTTGATATAATTTAAATGATCTCAAGGGATCTGCAATTGGACGGTCGACAATAATATTTTATCACCCCTACTCCAATAATTAATGTTCAATCATTATGAGCTATATATGACATTTACATTAAGATGGGGGGCTAAAACCTAAATAGAAGTTATATTTACTTCAAATCTCACTTCAATCCCCAACTTTGTCAATTTCTTCATTATTGTAAAGTTTTTCAAAAAAAAAATGGATAAAAAGATTAAAAAGGAAAATTTCCGTAAATCTATTTAAAGACTTATATTTATTTTCAAATTTGTACCAAATTTTTAAATATAGCAATTTAAAATCATTAATCAAAGTTCAATACTATAAATTTTATGGTAAATGAGGGATAATATGTTGATACATTAATATTTTTGAGAAAATACCATAATATATTGTCGTTAGTTAATACCACAATCTATACTTATGTCTATAAATAACAAAAACGAGTTAACACTGCTAATTTTTTATGACTCAACAGTTAAACGCCATTTGACATCCCACGTGGTAAATTAAAATATAATTTAGCAGTTAAAACGTCACTTAGCATCCATGTGGCAAAACAAAATAACATTGTTTTATAACAAATCAAATTTGTGAATCTTCTTGTTCTCTGTGTTTTTTAATCTGATGAAAAAATGAATTGGTTTTGATTTATCATATGGGATGTCACGTGGCATTTAACTATTGAATCATCAATAATAAATGATGTTAACCCGTTTTGGTGTAATTATTGAGGATACATCGAGTTGGCAATGCACACGAGAGCAGTAAACATTGACAAACTTCTAGATACTCATGTGCATGTGTGCATGCTTGTGTATAACAAACCCTAGAATTAGTTTTGAGATATTTTAGAGTTTGTTATATAGTTAGTTAGAATCTATATCTTCTAGAGTCTTCCTTCAGCTTGTATATATAGGAAACTCTTGTATTTTGATACGGTTGAACAATTTTTACAAATGAATGAGATTACATTTTGATATTCAAAACATATGCATTCTTTCTATCTTCACATGGTATCAATCGCATGAATTCGATCCTGATTTTGTTTCGTTCCTTTCTCATCTATGGTTGCTTCAATTGAAGATGTTGTTTACGAGGAACAACTATTTCTTTACGGTTTTGATCATCCCGGCGTGAGTTTGGTTTCATTTCCATTAACCGACACTAATTACTGTATGTGGCGGATCGCGGCGGTGACTGCTCTCACCTCCAAAGACAAGCTCGGAATTGCTGATGGTTCGTGTGTTGTTCGCCATCAACGTTGAAATATTTTCGCAAATGGCGTAAAGTGGATAGCATGGTTCTATCCTGGTTAAAGTCATCTATTTCCAAGGAGCTGGTTCACCAATTTGCTTATGTTAGCTCTGCTTCGATGTTGTGGCGTGAGCTTGAAGATCGTTACAACGTAACAAATATATCTCTCCTGTATCAATTGAAGCGTGATATTGCGATCATGAAGTAGGATTCGTCTGGAGTCACCAATTTTTATGGAAATCTCAAGGATCTCACGGATCAACTGGAAGCTTTGCGACCCGGCATTGATTTCAAAAGCATCACACGTAAGTATATCGACAAGTTTGCAGACTTTATGTTTGGGGTTTGCGCAGATCTCACTGATGCTGCCAATGTCTTTGATTCTATTAAATTGGAGGATCGTGCTATGGAGTTTTTACTGGGATTGAATGACTCATTTTCTGTTGAAAAGAATCAAGTCCTGCTCACTGATCTTTTGCCTTCTATTACCAAAGTTTATTCGATGATGCTCAAGGCTGAGCAAAATCGATAAGTTTCTGAGAATTTTAACACGAGTCATCATCATGTAGCCATGAAGTTTAAGCCTCAATGGTCTCGCGATAATCATCGTCCTCGTCATTGCAAGCGTACTGGTCATACTGTTGACAAGTGCTTCAAAATTGTAGGTTATCCAGATTGGGTTGATCATAACAAGTGTAAAAGTCCTCCTGTTGCAGCCATGGTGTCTGATAGCCCTTTAGATTTGTTAATGTTGCCCTTCTCCCTGAGTTTGCAGGTAACACACTATCTACTTGCCTCGGTTCTATGCTTGATAAATACATAGAAGTTGGTTCTTGGATTGTTGATACTGGGGCAACCAGTCATATGTGCTCCTCCTTTGATATGTTAGTTTCACCCAACCCTACTTCATCACTTACTCCGGTTTGTCTTCCTGATGGTAGTGTTCAGCATGTTTCTCATACGGGTAATTCAATTTTGTCGCCCTCACTCACCTTATATAATGTTCTTTATCGTCCCTCTTTTAAGTTCAATCTATTGTCAGTTCATAAAGCCTCACGCGATTCACATCTTGGTTTCTATTTCTTTGGTTCTTGCTGCATATTACAGGACCTTAAATCTAGAACAATTATAGTTGCGGTGCACCTGTTCAAGAATCTCTATATCATCAACTCTACCTCATTTCAGCCTACAGTAATTCAACATGCTCTCAATCTAAGTTTGTTTCCCATTGTATGTTGCAATCTACCATTGTATCTTGTAATCTTTCTATTGGTGTAGCCACATGGCATGCTCATTAAGGTCACCCTTCAAATAAAGTGCTCACACATCTTAAATCATGTATTCCATTTTAGCTTAATGATGGCTTTACACAATGTGATATGTGTTAAATCCAAGCAACATTGTGAACCCTTTCCTCATAGCCATATTAAGAGTACTTCATGTTTTGAGCTTTAGTAACAATGATGTTTGGGGACCTTAGCGCATTACATCTCGGTCTGGTTCTAGATTTTTTCTCACCATTGTCGATGATTTCAGCCGCTGTACTTGGACTCTCCTCTTATCCACAGGTCACAAGTTCCTCAAACCCTAAAAGCCTTCCTTCACTACATGCAAACACAATTTCATAAATCTGCTCAAATAATACGATCGGATAATGGTTCTGAATTTCTAAACACTGCATGTCAATATTTGTTCACTGATTTAGGAATATTACATCATTCTTCATGTCCTTACACCCCTCAACAAAACAGGGTAGTTGAGCGTAAGCATAAACATTTGTTGCAGGTTGCTCGTGCCCTACTCTTACAATCTACCCTTCCTAAAACTTTCAGGAGTGATGCTATACTTACAACTACTCACCTCATAAATCGACTCCCTACCTCTCTTCTTAATTGGAAGTGTCCATACTTCATCCTACATAACCAATTACTTGATTACTCCTCTCTAAAAACGTTAGGTTTCTCTGCTTATGCTTTAGTCAAAACTCACACTATTGATAATTTTGACAGCAGGTCTTATTCGGGGGTTTTCATTGGATATCCAACTTCTTAGGAGGGTTTTAAGGTTTTTATACCTGATCTTAATCGGGTTGTGATTTTTATAGATGTGGTTTTTCATGAGAATGTGTTTCCTATCATTTCTCCTACTCCATCATCCTATCCTTCCTACATCAATTCCACCTTCTCACCATACTAATGATTCTCCTATCCCTAGTAATGTTCCAGCATCCCACTCTATTGAAACTTCTTCCCTAGAGTCTCCTACATCTACCGAGTTTGTACATCCATCTTCTCCACCTATATTTCAACCACTTACCAGACAAAGTACCCGTGCTAAACATCCTCCTTCTTGGTTAAAGGATTATGCAACAACTCTTTCCTGTGTCACTCCATCTCCTTCTCTTCCTGGTTCTTTAGTTGGTGCATTTCTTGACTCGGTTGCTTTGCTATCTACTTTTCATGAGCCTACTACATATAATCAAGCTAGTACTAATCTAAAGTGGCAGGAGGCAATGCATACTGAGCTTGAAGCACTTGAGAGCCTCTTATAGGGCCAACGTGCCTCTTCGAATACAGGAACCATACCTGGGAGATCACAACCTTACCTGCAGGAAAGAAACTCGTTGGATGTAAATGGGTTTATAAGATCAAATGTAATTCAGATGGATCCATTGAACATTACAAGGCTCGTTTGGTTGCTAAAGGTTTTACACAAGTTGAAGGTGAGGACTTCACTGATGTTTTTTCTGCAGTTACTAAGGTGGTCACTATAAGATTGTTGGTTGCTCTTGCCGCTCTTCACTCATGGTCGATCCATCAAGTAGACATGAATAATGCTTTCCTTCATGGCCATCTTTCTGATGATATCTATATGTTGCCTCCACCTGGGTATTTTAAGATAAAGGAAGGAGAGGTATGCAAACTGAAGAAGTCCCTTTATGGTTTGAAATAGGTGTCTAGGGAATGGAATACCGAGCTCACATCTCGGTTGCTGGATTATGGTTTTGTGCAGTCACAACACGATCACTGTTTGTTTAGTTTACATTATGGTGATGCTCATGTGTTTCTCATTGTATATGTTGATGATGTCTTGATTACAGGCTCAAGTCTTCATCTTATTGAGCAAATTAAAGCTCATCTACACTCCCTTTTCACTATCAAAGATCTCGGTGCTGTGAAAAACTTCCTCGGCATGGAATTCACCCGGTCTGACTGTGGTACTTTCATTTCACAGTCCAAGTACACCACTGATATTTTGAAGGATATGAACATGTTGGATTGCTCACCTTCTTCCACCCCCTTTCCTCCTGGATTTCGATTTCTTGCTGAGGATGACACCACATCTCCTCTTCTTGATAATCCTATGAAGCACATACGACGCTTAGTTGGCCGTTTATTATACTTAAACTACACAAGACCGGATCATACATATGTTATCTAGCAGTTGAGCCAGTTTGTACATTCACCTCGACATTCTCATTGGCAAGCTGCCATTCATGTGTTGCGCTATCTTTCCATTTCTTCATCAAGAGGTATCTTTTATTCTTCTTCCAATAATCTTCAGCTTCGTGTTTATTCTGATTCAGATTGGGGAGCTTGCAAGACTTCTCGGAAATCTTTGTCTGGGTTTTGCATTTATTTGGGTGATTGTCTCTTATCCGGGAAGACCAAGAAACAACCTACAATTGCTTGCAGCACAGCCGAAGCTGAATACCGGGCTATGTCTGTTGCGGTCCATGATCTTCAATAGCTCACGTACATGCTTTGGGATTTTGGTTGCAATATTCAGCTCCCAGTTCGTTTGTTTTGTGACAACAAAGCGGCTACATATATTACTGAAAATGTTGTCTTCCACGACTGAACAAAGCATATTGAGATCGATTGCCATGTCGTGCGCAGTGCTTTCAAAACCGGTCTGATTCTTCCTACGCATATTTCTTCTACATCTCAACTTGCTGATGTCTTTACCAAGGCAGTTCCCGTCCATGTCTTCCATCATTTATTATCCAAGATGCATTTGGGAAGTGTAGCTTGAGGGGGGGATATTGAGGATACATCGAGTTGGCAACGCACACGAGAGCAGCAAACGTTGACAAGCTTCTAGATACTCACGTGCATGTGTGCATGCTTGTGTATAACAAACCCTAGAATCAGTTTTGAGATATTTTAGAGTTTGTTATATAGTTAGTTAGAATCTATATCTTCTAGAGTCTTCCTTCAGCTGGTATATATAGGAAACTCTTGCACTGTGATACGACTGAACAATTTTTACAGATGAATGAGATTATATTTTGATAATCAAAACATATGCATTCTTTCTATCTTCACAGTAATTCGTTGATGGAAATAAAGATTGAAGTATTTTTAATTGACGACAATATATTGAGATATTTTCCTAAAAATGTCAATAGACACAAAAATTTCATGTCATTATAATATACTGGTTTAAAAAATTATCAGTAACTCATAAAATTCTCAATTTATCATGAATTCACGGTGCCATCTATTGAGATTTTTGTAATCATCCATTGTCTGTTAATCTTCTTATTCTAAAATCTCTTATTCTTGCATATATAAATTTTCTCCAGTAAAAATTATTTTTGA
>JAPKLW010000211.1:337713-365008 GCA_026898455.1 Plectranthus barbatus
TCTTATTCTTGCATATATAAATTTTCTCCAGTAAAAATTATTTTTGAAACAATAATTAACGGTGAAGATTAAAATAACTTAAGTTTTTCAGAATTTTCATGAAGACAGAGAGAGAATCTCAGGATCTCCATGAAACAGCAAAGTAAGGAGGGCAATAGAATATGATAAATAATTTCTTGATTTTTATCTCGTTTGGAAGAAAGAGAGATAATTTAATAGAGTTTTTTCAAAATTAGTAAATCATAATGTTTAATGATAATTTCCGATTTCTAAATCTCAATGGGAAATAACATATATAAGTCAAAACTTGTGCAAGTTTATTTTGCGTTATCGTCTTTATATTTTAAAAATCGACAAATTAAGGATAATATAGACACAAAGATCGTAAAAATAACTGACTGTTTCATAAAAAAACTAACTCATTTAAATTTAAACAATAATTAATTTTTATTTTATTAATCGTTCGATTTATAAAAATTAAATTTATCTTTTCTTTTTATAATGTGAATGTAAAAAAGATGGAGCTAAAAAGCAACTGTTGGCCCATCCTCAGCTGGCTGCCATCTGTATACATTATCATCCCAATTTACTTTTAAAACAAAATTTCACATATTTTGAGATTTTGTCTCTCTTTTTTCTTTTCTTTGTTTTTCTCAAATATTTATCCAATATTGTTGATTTTTCATTATAACTGATAATTCTTCCTCCTTCAATTCAATTATTTGATTTGAGTTATTATTTTACAATGTTCCAATTATATAGTTCATTTTTTATATTTAGTATTATTTTTTCTAGTATTTACAAATATATACTTAAATCAAGGGTAAAAATATCAATTAATGCTTTTAGACAAAGATAATGTTGGAAGGTTGTTTAAATATATTATTTTCTTAAATATTTTTTGACAAATGAAGAAGATCAAACTACATTATATAATTGGAATAGCATGAGCAATTGGGTTCAGATTATTAAAGAAGATTTCAATGGCATTTGAGGTTTGACTTCAATACTGTTTTTTTGTGTTTAATTTGCACATATCTTAAATACAATGAATATGGATAGGGATTTGACAAATGTGAAACCAAAACATCTAGAAAACTAATTCTAGATTTAGGTCCCATCTCTATTTTTTTCTTCATTTTGATGTCATCTTTGGCTGGACATATATATGTAGAGAACTATATTAAATTTAAGGGATAAGGGTCAGATTAGCCCCTAGAATATTCTGATGGGAACACTTTAGACCCTCCATGATTATTTGGATCATTTTGGCCCCTCCATTATTATAAATAACTCATTTAAGCCCTTTAGGCTTTATAATTCATATTATACCCTTATTTAAAGAGTAGGATATATAATTTCAATCTAAAAAATTAAAATAATAAATGTTTAAAAATAAATTATGAAATTAAAATAAATGTAGTTATCTTTTAAAATAAATCTGAAAATGAAAAAACTAATATAAAAGACGTAAAAAACCTTAAAATCTGAAAATAGAATATAAAAACTTAAAACTAAAAACTAAAATTAATGAAAAAAAATCATCAAAAAATATGACTACAATTTAAGCACTTCTAAATTTTAAAATTTAAGTATACCCTCATTTAAAGAATATTTTATATAATTTTCTCTCGATTTAATAAAAATTCTAATAAAAAAAATTGAAATATAAAATAAACATCATTTTAGTAATAAATCTGAAAATAATAAATCTATTAATTAAAAATTACATTGAAGTAATAGATTTTTAATTAATAAACTTCATTTAAGTAATAAAAAAATTTCAATGCCATTTTTAATTAATAAATTTATTATTTTCAGATTTATTACTAAAATAAAGTTTATTTATATTTCAATTTTGTTATTCGAATTTTTATTTATTGGAGCATCTCAACTTTATTTTTGTTGTAACAGACAATTTTTATTGTCATTTTATTTTTTCATAATTTTTTGTATTTATTTTGATTCAAAGTTTTATTTTCATATATTTATTATTATTTTTATATTGAGAGAAAATTATATAAAATATTTTTAAATGAGGGTGTACTTAAATTTTAAAATTTAGAAGTGCTTAAATTGCAGTCATATTTTTTGACGATTTTTTTTGATTAATTTTAGTTTTTAATTTTAAGTTTTTATATTCTATTTTCAGATTTTAAGGTTTTTTTTACGACTTTTATATTTGTTTTTTCATTTTCAGATTTATTTTAAAAGAAAACTATATTTATTTTGATTTCATATTTTATTTTTAAACATTTATTATTTTAATTTTTTAGATTGAAACTATATATCCTACTCTTTAAATAAGGGTATAACAGGAATTATAAAGCCTAAGGGGTTTAAATGAGTTATTTATAATAGTCGAGGGGCCAAAATGATCCAAATAGTCATGGAGGGTCTAATGTGTTCCCATCAGAATAGTCGAGGGGCTAATCTGACCCTTATCCCTAAATTTAATATAACAAAAGGAAATATAAAATTGAGTAAAATTGAAAAAAAAATATTCATTTTTATTTTCAAACTCCTCATTATATTTTTTTTATTTATGTTTGAACTCATTTTCCTTATTCACAATTCACCTGTGAAATGGTTGTGTCATATAACTTATTGTATTGAATCCTAAAAAATTCTCTGTTAGTGAACGGAATGGATTCCATGTTAAGGTCGATGAGTATTGGAGAAAAAATAATGAATTTACATCATTCATCTATACATATTTAAAACTTAAAAGCTTAAAATTTGTTTGCAATCCTATAATTTTTTTAAAGAAAAAAATACATCTTATTGCAATAATTAATAGTTAGCCCAAAATTTGTCCCACTTAAGACAACGAGGAGGGTGTCTAGGAGATGGATGGTCGATACAAATACAAGGATATGTACCGCTTTGGGACCCGTTGTCGTCTATCGACGCCGAGTTAATTATGAGATGCAAACGTTTTTTAATTTTTTTTTCCCATATATTCTATTTATCAATCTAAATGCGTAACTATTGAACAAATTAGGAAATATAGAAACTAAAAAATAGGATAATAATAATTTTAAATTAATCGACCTGGGTGATAATTTCTTAACACAGACAACTATATATATAAGATGATGAGATATTATAAACACTTTTAAAAATGTATAAAATCAGTTAAAACATGAAGAAGTTACCACCAATCTAATGTTAGATTGGTGATATTATTAGTAAAAAATATTTTTCAAACCACATATATTATATCTTGTACAATCACAATGTCATAATATTTTTTTTAAAAATTAAAATCCCGAAATACTTATGATAGGCTTAAAATACTAATTTTTAATTGTTATATGATATGCTTAAAGTACTTATATTTAATTGTTATATATATATATATATACTAAGTGCTAAAATTAAAGTTTGTGCTAAATAGGAATGAATCTCAACCCTTGGATTGATAGCATCAATGGTTGAGATTAAAACATAAAGATTAAAAAATTAAGCATAATTTTTTATCGTGCTTAATTGCTTTATAAATCGTGCTTAATTCGATTAAGCATGATTTATAAAGCAAAAAAGAATAAAATCTGGGAAAATGTTTTAATCTCAACCATTGAATTTTTTAGATGAATGGTGTAGATTCATTCCTATTTAGCACAAACTAATTTTTAAGATGTGAGAACCACTCTTACCATAGGGATGCGATCCAGTGAGAACCACTCTTACCATAAGAAATAAGAATCAATCCTCACCATTGATTTTGATGAATGAACGCTCAGGATTTTATTAAAATTTCGGTCATTTTATCTCAAAAAACCTGCATTATAGGGTATTTTTGTCCTTTTGTACTTATTTAAGATTCTGTTTGCATATTCTATCTCGACATGCATTATATATCTAACAAACATGCATTATATGCATAAAAAACATGCATTATATACCAAGGAAACATGCATTATATATCTAACATTCATTATATACCTAACAATATTACCTAACATCTTCCTGCATTATAATATAGTATTACTCTTATTTTAGAACAAAGTTAATATCATTATACGACATTACTTCCTTTATTATATATAATATTACTTTTATTTTAGAAAAAAATTATATTACCTTCATTATAATGCATATGTTATTACTATATAATAACAAGGTCAAATATAATGATGAATGATGATTTCGCTGAAACCAACATGTTGCATTTTATCTATCATATTCTGCATTATATACTATAATTTCATGCATTATATTGTGCAACTGCATTCATTATATAATAATTCGTGTACTGTTACGAGATTATGCATATTATACATGATATTGCTTTTATTTTAGAGAAAATTATATTACTTTCATTATAATGCATATGTTATTACTATTTAATACATAACAAGTGCAAATATAATGATGAATGATGATTTTGCTGAAAAAACATGTTGCATTTTATATATCATATTTTGCATTATATACTATAATTTCAAGCATTATATTGTGCAATTGTATTCATTATATAACTTCATGCATTATATTGACCTCGACATGCATGATATATCTAGCAAACATTCATTATATACCTAACAAACATGCATTATATAATATAGTAATATACATTTATATAATATAACAAAAAAATACATAATTAAAAACAAGTAATATATGATCAACTTTTATAACAACTATGATATTATCTACAGTATGCAAAGATAATGAATTTTAATTTTTTTATCTTGCACGAAAAAAGTTATTGCATTTTATCTATCATATTCAGCAATATATACTATAACTTCATGCATTATATTGTGTAACTCCATTCATTATATAAGAATTTGTGTACTGTTACAAGAATTATGCATATAATCACTAATTTTCATTTTATACGATGATTTTTAAATCGAAACATGTGCAATAGGGATTTCGTTTGAAAGATAATTAAATTACCTTTAATTTGATATATGATACATTAAAAAATAGTCTAAATGGAAGGAGATATGATCATTTAAAGATTTGGCATGATTTTAGAGGAGAGAGAAAAAATATTACAAAATTACCCTTTAATGCATGTTTTACTACACTATAATGCAGACGGGATTTATTTAGTCTTGAGCGTTGGATCACCAATTGGATGGCCGAGATTAGTTCTTATTTTCACATGGTAAGGGGAGTTCTCATATGATCACTCCCCTATAGGGGTGTGCATGGTTTGGCCGAAATCGGCCGAACCGACCAAATCAAATTAATTTAGTCATTTTGGCTGGTTTGAAAAAAAATGATTGGTCGGATTGGTTTGAAAATTTTCAAACCGGATGATTTGGTTTGGCCGACGGTTTGAAGGATGAAACTAGCCGTTTCGGCCGGACCGGCCATATAAATAATATAATTTTAAATATAATAATGATAATAAAATATTATTTGATAGAAAGCTAAAATATCAATTATATTGATATATATGTCCGATGTTTATATTCTTTCGAATTATAACCCTATAAATCAACTTATGTTAATTGTTTCTTGCAACCATAACATTATTTATTTATTGCTTATCTCATATTTATAATTAATGACAAGTGAGATATATTTATATTAGTTTTATTTTGTGTATTATTCTTTCATTAATATTTAATAATCAAATTGATATACAAATTTCATTGTTTGCAATATTATTAGTTGAATAATCTTCAAACCGTTTAAACCGGCCGAACCAAACCGTTTTATTATGGTTTGGCCGGTTTGGTTTGAAATAATTATTTGGTTGGTTTGGTTTGTGAAACTTTTAAACCGTACCTATTGGTTTGGTTCGTACTTCACCCCTTAAATCGGCCAAACCGGACCATGCACACCCCTACCAGTGAGAACACCTCTTACCATGAGAAATAAGAACTAATCTTATTTATTGATTTTGATGAATGTACGCTCAGGATTTTACTATAATTTTTTATCATTTTATCTTAAAAAACCTGCATTATAGAGTATTTTTGTCATTTTGTACTTATTTAAGATTCTGTTTACATATTCAACCTCAACATGCATTATATATCGAACAAACATGCATGATATGTCTAGGAAACATGCATTATATACCTTACATTCATTATATACATAACAAACATCTTCCAACATTATAACATGATATTTCTCTTATTTTAGAATAATATTACTATCATTATACGGTATTACTTCCTCCATTATATATGATATTACTTTTATTTTAGAGAAAAATTATATTACTTTCATTATAATGCATATGTTATTACTATATACTCCCTCCGTCCCGCCTCATTAGTCTCATTTTCCATTTTCGTCTATCTTGCACAATTAGTTACATTTCCTAAAATGGAAGAAAAAAATCTCCTCACACCAATAAAATATTAACTCCACTACACTCATAAACATCAGTAATTGTGCCTAAAGTAAATGGGACTAATGACCCAGGACGGAGGGAGTAATACATAACAAGTACAAAATATAATGATGTATGATGATTTCGCTAAAATAAACATGTTGCTTTTTATCTATCATATTCTGCATTATGTACTATAACTGATGGATTTATATACTGAAAGCATTATGATTGGTATATTATGTACAAGGTCGATTGGTTAATATACTAGGAATCATAAATGTTGTATGATCATCTCCTGTCTAAATTAACAAACATGTGTCGCAAATGATTTTATCCTCTTATCTCGTCAATATGGAGATCATACGGTGTGTAGTAAATCACGGAAGATCATATGGATCATTTGACCTAGCGAGATATAAATAGTTATCACAGCTAAGACAATTCCAGGATAAACTGTCGGTGTAGGCTGCAGCATACGCGGTAATAAGCATCTTATCTTGGATGGCTTGGTATGCTGGTGTGGGGCACACATTGATAAGGACCTAAGTCGAGATCGATTCTTTTATCTGACATTAAAAGAATCTAGATCTCTATGGCTTGATGAGATCCTAAGCCTAAATGAAGGTACAATAGTATATGCAGATTGTGTATCACTTTGAGTTGCAGTGAAAGGCTCTAGTTGAGCATGTATATCTGTATCTTGGGTGATAGCATTCTGTGTATGACTGTCTGGTACTGGAACTAGGTAACCACATCAAGTATAGGATGGTGACATTCCTTGAGCAGCTCAAAAGGTTCGTTATGCTAAAGTCCTGCAGGCTGATTAAGTTCTAGCATAAGTGAAAAGGTTTGAGTGGATTGACTCAGGAATATAAGATGTTAATTAATTAAATAGCTTGTCAGAGCTTAAATTAATTAACGAATGTTTGTAACCTTAAATGTGGGGATAAACCGAGCCTATGCAACCCGCACCTCTAAACGTGGTAGCAAATAGGTAGGACAATATTGATTCTCTGGTGGAATGAATCAATATTAATTAATTAATTATATTCTGGGATGAATATGAGAATTAATTAATTGATAGGCCTTATTTGCTATTTGCATTCTGGTCCCTAGTTTGGCCCATGAAAACACAGGCCCAATAGAAGTCCAGTATTTTTCCTATAAATAGGCCTCAGTATCTCAAATCACAACACACCACAAGATCATATGTTGCACACAATAAACCAGTATTTTGGGAGCTATGGTGATCGACTAAGATCTCAGAAATGAGGAGGAAATTCTGCTTCTCAACCGGGCAAGGAATCTGAAGGGAATCTTCACCAGATATTCGGATTAAGTTGGGATACAGATAAGAAGATCAGATCAGGAGGATCGTCTTCTTTCTTCTCTCTCTTTCTTGTTTTCGAATATTATTCATTAATTTTCATAGATTTAAATCCCTTTATCTATTAGGAATTAATCTGTGCGCGGGAAAAGAGATCAAGATCAAATCTCTGCGCACTCGTTCTTCAGATTTCTACAATCCAGGAATTTCGCATAAACCCCCTTATGCATAATCAATAGGAGTATGCTAGGAATAATCATAGGCATAGCAATTTATTTTTGATATTCCAATTATTGATCCCGGCAAACGAACTTCGTGATTCAGTTCACGAATCCCTTCAATTGGTATCAGAGGCAGGTTGATTAATTGGCTCTGTCAGGAAAAATAATATTGCCTATGATTTGCATGATAATTATTATTTAATAGATGCATGAATGGTTTATGGATTGTACGATTGTGTTTTTGTTCCTCGTGGTTCTAGGGTTAATCCGCCCTTTTATAAGGATTCATTTTCCACCCACGAGATAAATCTGTGGTTAGATTTAAATTCCAAATTGTATTAGGATGCAATTCCATGTAAAATTCAATTTTAAATTAAATCTGTAAAATGGAGAACGAAGAACATGAAGAACACGAAGAACGAAGGAAACCGCACGACGCACGCGGCAGTACAGAACGACACCGGCACGGCAGGTGGCCGTGCACGACGGTTGTGAAATGCGAGCACCAGGCGGCACGACGGGAGTGGCGAACCCTAGGGTTTGCAACGAGGCTGCGCGCGCGCGAGGTAGCAGCAGTGCAGCCTAAGGCCGGTCGGCGGCGTGCGGGGCTCCAGGATGGCAATGTGGGGTGGCGGAGGTCTGACCGGGATGACAAGCAGCGGCGGTCTGGGCGCGAGGGGCGCGCGTGACACGACGGAACCCTAGGTTCTGCGTGGCCTTGCACGCGCTCACCGGCGGTGGGCTCGTGCACTCCGAGCATCGACGGCGGGGCAAGGTGGTGCGGCGTGGCTTAGGATGGACGGAAGCGGCGGCGGCGGCGGTAGGTGGTTGATGGCACGGTTGCGGCAGGCACAAACCCTAGGGTTTGCAACCGCAGTCGGGACGTGCATATTCACCGCGCCCTGTGCGCATTTCTGGCAAGCCAAGGGACATCGACGATGAGAGAAGATGGGTCGGCATCGGCGCAAGCCGGGGGTGGCGGCAGGCGTGAAGGGCAATGGCCATGGCAGCGGTTTCGCGGGTTGCAGCCATGCTACATGCATGCATGGCTGCTGCGCGATTCCGGCGAGTCCACGGCGGCGGCGGGATGCCGGCAGCGGTGGTTCGCCGGTGGTGGCTCGTCGGGCTGAGTTCTCGTGGGATATCGGGCTTGCAATGTATGCCCGACCCGCGATATGGTTAACTTGCCCAGTTGTCCAATTTTCTGATGACTCAAATTTTGGAGGCCCAATTTTCAGAAAATAAAATTAGATCACAGTCCAAGTAGTGGGAGCCTAGTCGAAGATCTGTGAAATCATTCCAAAGTGTAATGGATATAATTATTTCTTAATTCCGTATCATGAGGCCACGAGGATATTTTTTAGTTGCTTTATTATTTGTCTTCGCATGATATATGTGTTTAAGTTAATTGCGCGACATATAAGCATGTTGTAGCTAATAGGAGCACGTTTATTGTTTTTATTTACAGCTTTAAAGCATTCTATGTGATTTATTTTGTGTAATTAATTATAACTTTAAATTAGGGGTTCATGCTATGCATGATAGAATTTTAGCAATGTTATAATTATGGCTACATAAAATAATCTATGCAATTGAACCTTATGAATTTAAAATTTACTAAGCTAATTATTTAATAAGACCTCCACAAAGCGATCCTTTATTGGAAGTGGGTAATTTATTAGGTAAACGTCTACATGTGTAGCTTACTTAATTTATTATCCAAAAGTTCTAATAGATAGGATTTCTTAAAACAAACATTTAATTCATGTTAGAAGTGGGAGTTCATACGTAAATGTCTACATGTGTAGCTTGCGTATTGAGCTTCCATAAGTTCTCTAGGGATTGAATTAAATGAGACAACCTTATTATAAGGGATCAGGGTGTGTCCTAGAAGATCCTTATATGGGAGGGTTGGCTTTTGTAGTAAGCTAGCTTAGATATTGTCCAGAGTATAACTCATTTGTGATGTCCCTACTCAGTAGGATAATATGGTCTTAAGTTAGTCTCCAATTATTAATTCTATTTGTCTAAGGAACCCGGGCATGGATTGGAATTAAAGGACTGGAATTGAAAGATGCAGTCTGGTTAAGTGTTTTGTTGTAAACGTCCACATGTGTGGCTTACAATAGTAATACTTAGGCAAATTGGAGGAAACATTAATATTGTTTTATCATAAGGTTTCAATATTTAATTGTTTCAATTGTTTGCGACTATGTTTTAATTTTTGCTTTAATTTATTGTTTTGAGACATTTCTTTACCAAATGTGATCAATATCATAGCACAAAACCAATTAACCGGTCCCAATTTTTAAGAATGGAAACGCAACTTGGATTACATCCTTGTTGCAGAGGAACACGAGTTTATCCTTGATAAGCCTCGTTCGACTGCTCCAACGGATGGGAAAGGAGCTACTATAACAAGTGGCTCAAGTCAAACAATATAGTGAAATGCTATGTGATGACTACAATGTACAAGGTACTTGCACAGCAACATCATTCGTATGATAATGCTTGTGACATTGTGGACAGCCTCACAGCGACCTATGGTGAGTCAGACCGAGCTGTCAGATTCAATCTCATGAGGGAAATCGCAGGAAAGAAAATGGTTGAAGGTAGCTCGGTCAGAGAGCACATGGTCAGTATGACTCATCTCATGGATGAACTCACGCTGCACGGAGGTGGTATCGATGCGGAAGCGCAAGTTGATATCATTCTCAACTATCTGCCAAAGTCCTTTGAGAACTTTAGACTGAATGCTGTCATGAACAAGAAAGAGTACACTCTTAACGAGTTACTCCATGACTTGATGGCAGCGGAGTCAGTGATGCTTCCAAGAAAAGGTTGCTTTGGCTACTTCAGGAAACCGTCCTGTTGCGCTGGTTGGCAAGAGGCGCAAAGGAATGTTTAAGAAGAAAGCCAAAGGTACAACTTCTGTGAAGAAGTCAAAAAGGACACCGGGCGTGCCTGGGAAGAAGGACAAGTGTTTCACATGTGGCAAGGCTGGTCACTGGAAGAAAGATTGTCAAGTCAGGAAGACTGGACAAGGTGCGTCATGTGCATTTATAACGGAAACATGTTTAGCATCAATTTCTACCCATTCTTGGGTAGTGGATACTGGAGCTACTGATCATGTTTGTTATACTTTGCAGGGATTCAGGCCGACAAGGCAGCTGATGCATGACGAGATTACCATCTCAAAGGGCAGCGGAGAGCGAGTCTCAGCAGTAGCCATTGGAGATTTTACTTTATGCTTTGAAAACAATGTTTTGATTTTGAGAGATGTTTTATGTGCCGGTTTTTTGGTGGAACTTAATTTCAGTTTCCAAGTTGTTTAGTGATGGATATTCAGTTATTTTTTATAGTGGAGTTTCTATCATTGAGAATAACGGTGTTATTTATCGTGGCAAACTGATTGACTGTCTCTATATCATTGATTGTATGCATAAATCTTCCGTGAATGTTGCAAACTCATCCAATAATAATAATCATTTAAAGAGAAAGTTTTCTTCCGATGAGGATCAAACATATCTCTGGCACTTGAGACTAGGTCACATCAATCTAAAAAGGATTAAAAGATTAGCATGCGATGGGCTCTTGGATTCTTTTCAAGTGGTACCGCATCAAATCTGTGAATCCTGTATAGAAGGAAAAATGACGACCAGGCCTTTTAAGGCAAGTCAATCTCGAGCAGAGGATGTGTTAGAATTGATCCACTCTGACTTATGTGGACCAATGTCCATGCAAGCTCATGGAAGTTATGAGTAATTCGCCACATTCATTGACGATTACTCAAGATTCAGATATGTCTATTTGATTCGCTACAAGTCTGAATGCTTTGAGAAATTCAAAGAGTTTAGGACTGAGGTAGAAAAGAAGCTCGATAAGACTATCAAGACACTACGATTGGATCGTGGTGGAGAATACCTCAGTAACGAGTTCTTGCAGTACTTGTCAGACAACGGGATTACATCGCAGTGGACTGCACCAGAAACCCCTCAACAAAATGGTGTAGCAGAAAGAAGAAATAGAACTCTCTTAGAAATGGTCAGGTCGATGATGAGTTATGCAAGCTTGCCGATTTTGTTTTGGGGATATGCCTTGGAAACAACAGCCTATTTGCTTAACCTGGTACCTTCTAAATCAGTTCCTAAAAAGCCTCTGGAACTCTGGTATGGGCGAAAGCCAAGTTTGAACAGAGTGAGGGTTTGGGGTTGTTCAGCATATGTGCTGACAAAGGAACCTGATAAGTTAGAAAGTAGGTGTAAGCTGATGCTATTTGTAGGATATCCCAGGCAAACGATAGGTGGTTACTTATATTGTCCTGAGAATCAGAAAGTGGTTGTCAGTACCAACGCAAGATTCTTGGAGGGCGAATATGGAAGAAACCACAGATCCAAGAGTGAAATTATCTTCCACGAGCTTGAGGATAAAGAAGCGATTCCATCAGGAAAGCCCAGTGTAGTGGTAAATCCACCTGTAATAGGTGAGGCAATACCAACACTGCCATCAATGCAAAGTATGGGACAAACGAGTACTGTGCCAACTACTGACACGGCTCAGATGCCTCATCATAGTGGGAGGGTCGTCCTCCAACCAAAGAGTATATGTTCGTGGGAGAGTCTTCTGACTTGATCCCGAAAAGCGGACTGGATGATACCGATCCCTAGACGTATGACGAGGCGGTATCTGAAAAAGATGCAGACAAGTGGCTGATCGCCATTGATTCGAAAATAGAATCCATTACAACTATGGATGTATACCAGAAAACCGATTTGCCAGATGACTATCGAGCTATAGGGTGCAAATGGGTTTACAAAAGAAAGAAAGGAGCGAATGGTGAAATTACAGCTTTCAAAGCAAGACTGGTGGCGAAGGGTCGTAGTCAGAAAGAAGGTGTAGACTATGACGAGACCTTCTCACCGGTAGCCATGCTTAAGTCCATTTGTATAGTCCTAGCCATAGCAGCACATAAGGATCTAGAGATCTGGCATATGGATGTCAAAACCGCGTTTCTAAACGGGTACCTTGAAGAAGGTAGGGACATCTATATGCAACAGCCAGAAGGTTATGTGCAGAAGGGCGAAGAACATTTGGTTTGGAAGCTTAAGAAGTCGTTGTATGGACTTAAGCAAACTTCACGGTCATGGAATCTGCGTTTTGATGAAGTGATTAAATCCTATGGATTTTCACAATGTTCAAACGAGAGTGGCGTGTACTGTCTATGTATCAGCGGAAGCGTGGTGTTCCTTGCACTTTATGTAGATGATATTCTCCTATTTGGTGACAATGTGGAAGTATTGTTGGGCACAAAGGGGTGGTTATCCGAACAGTTTCATATGAAGGACCTTGGGGAGGCAGGATACATCCTAGGGGTAAAATTATTGTGGGAGCGCAATAAGAGGATGCTGACCTTGTCTCAAGGGTCATATGTGGATACTGTGATTGCCCGTTTCAGCATGCAAACTGCCAAGAAAGGTCTGTTACCCTTCAGACATGGCATACATCTTTCCAAGGATCAGTGTCTGGTAACACAAAAGGAGAAAGATGAGATGAGCAACGTGCCGTATGCATCGGCCGTGGGGAGCCTCATGTATGCAATGTTATGTACGATGCCAGATATCTGTTTTGCTGTAGGCATGATAGCAAGATACAAGTCTAACCTTGGACAGGCGCATTGGACCGCGGTAAAGCACATACTCAAATACCTGTAAAGGACTAGAGACTACTGTCTTGTCTATTAGTGTGAGGAGTTGTGCCTGTGGGTTATACGGATTCGGATTTCCAGGCAGACCGAGACGAAAAGAAGTCCACCTCTGGCTATGTGTTAACATTGGGAGGTGGGGCCATATCATGGAGGAGTGCAAAGCAGAAGTGCATTGCCGACTCCAACATGGAAGCAGAATATGTAGCAGCTTCTGAAGCTTCGAAAGAAGCAGTATGGTTTCGAAACTTCCTTCTGGAGTTGGACGTGATACCTAAGATGCCCAAGACCATCATGGTATATTGTGATAATTCGGGAGTTGTGGCTAATTCAAAGGAACCATGAACTCACAGAGTGACAAAACACATTGAAAGGAAGTACCATATTATACGAGTAATCGTAGCAAGAGTTGATGTGCTAGTAGAGAAGATTGATACAAAAGATAATCTAGCAGATCCATTAACAAAAGCTCTACCTCAGAAGGTCTACGAGATGCATGTACGTAACCTTGGGCTGAGGGCATAGCCAACCACGTAGAATGATTAATATAATAGCTATATTAGTTTAGACGTGTTATACTCTGGAACGCACATGTATAATGCTTTGAGTATAAGTGGGAGATTGATGGATTTATATACTTAAAGCATTACGATTGGTATATTATGTACAAGGTCGATTGGTTAATATACTGGGAATCATAAATGTTGTATGTTCATTTCCTGTCTGAATTAACAAACATGTGTCGCAAACGCTTTTGTTCTCTTATCTCGTCGATAAGGAGATCATACGGTGTGTAGTAGATCACGGAAGATCATATGGATCGTTTGACCTAGCGAGATATAAATAATTATCACAGCTGAGACAGTTCCAGGATAAACTGTCGGTGTAGGTTGCAGCATACGCCGTAATAAGCATCTTATCTTGGATGGCTTGGTATGCTGGTGTGGGGCACATATTCATAAGGACCTAAGTCAAGATCGATTCTTTTATCTGACATTAAAAGAATCTAGATCTCTATGGCTTGATGAGATCCTAAGCCTAAATGAAGGTACAAAAGTATATGCAGATTGTGTATCACTTTGAGTTGCAGTGAAAGGCTCTAGTTGAGCCTGTATATCTGTATCTTGGGTGATAGCATTCTGTGTATGACTGTCTGGTACTGAAACTAGGTAACCACATCCAGTATAGGATGGTTACATTCCCTGAGCAGCTCAAAAGGTTCGTTATGCTAAAGTGCTGCAGGCTGATTAAGTTCAAGCATAAGTGAAAAGGTTTGAGTGGATTGACTGAGGAATATAAGATGTTAATTGATTAAATAGCTTGTCAGAGCTTAAATAAATTAACGAATGTCTGTAACCATAAATGTGGGAATAAACCGAGCCTATGCAACCTGCACCTCTAAACGTGGTAGCAAATATGTAGGACAATATTGATTCTCTGGTGGAATGAATCAATATTAATTAATTAATTATATTCTGGGATGAATATGAGAATTAATTAATTGATAGGCCTTATTTGCTATTTGCATTCTGGTCCCTGGTTTGGCCCATGAAAACATAGGCCCAATAGAAGTCCAGTATTTTTTTCTATAAATAGGCCTCAGTTTCTTATATCACAACACACCACATGATCATATGTTGCACACAACAAACTAATATTTTGGGAGCTGTGGTGATCGACTAAGATCTGAGAAACGAGGAGGAAATTCTGCTTCTCAACCAGGCAAGGAATCTGAAGGGAATCTTCACCAGATATTCGGATTGAGTTGGGATACAGATCAGAAGATCAGATCAGGAGGATTATCTTCTTTCTTCTCTCTCCTTCTTGTTTCCGAATATTATTCATTAATTTTCATAGATTTAATTCCTTTTATCTATTAGGAATTAATCTTTGTGCGCGGGAAAAGAGGTCAAGATAAAATCTCTCCGCACACATTCTTCAGGATTCTACAATCCAGGCCCTTATGCATAATCAATAAGAGCATGCTAGGAATAATCATAGGCATAGCAATTTATTTTTGATATTCCAATTATCGATCTTGGCAAACGGACTTCGTGATTCCGTTCACGAATCCCTTCAATAACTTGTAGCATTATGTACAAAATAACTTAGGATAAATCACAAGACGGCCAAATCTTGGTGCACATTTCAAGGTGCCATTAAATGGCATTCCTTACCCAGAGTCCACCTCTTATCGGCTATTGTGTTGGGCTGGAGAAATCTCTCAAAGGATAGGGCGGAGAGTTACTGAAGAAATCACCCTGCTCTACCCATATATCTTGCTGGAATGTTCTATTTCCTGTGATGTACTAAGAAAGGAATTCCGGAGATGGAGATGCTTTGACATGGCTAGGTATGAGCTTGAATGCTGAGGAACTATCCATCATGATGGCCATGCTTGGATTGACCTTCTGGACGAGTGAGGAAGCATGGACGAATGAATTGATTGCCCAGAATGAAGGAAGGCAAATGTCAGAACAATCCATTAGACAACGTATGCTGGCCATACGAGCCTACAGAGCGTTCACAGAATATGGCAGCCAATTTGGACAGATTGAACACATACTACCTCTTCGCAATTCTCAGTTCGTGTTTGAGCCTCCTCGTGAGATTGTCCCAGCTTCTCAAGTACCATCTCCTAATCTAAATTATGATTCATTTCTCAATCTCGTGGACAACAGAAGACATAAAGTGGAAGAGATCAATCATCGATTGTGTATAATTGAGATGGAAGCTGAGCAGCTACAAGAAAAGCTTGCTACCGCACAGGGTGAATTTGCCGATGCAGAGGAAGACTGTCTGATTATGGAGCAAGCTCTGACTATGTCCGCCCAGATTACCGCCGAACAGAATGCTGAGAGATTAACTCAGTTGATCAGTGCAATCCAATCTGGTGGTAAAAAATTGGGTCATCTTGCTAAGCTTATGAGGATAAGAAATAAGGTGACAGAGAAAACGGAAATGATTCATCAGCACGATGAACAGAGAAGAATACAGGAAGAAGAACTTCAGCGCAGAGCCGATGAAGAAGCTCACTTGATTTAAGAAGCAGAGCAAAAATGCAAGGAAGAAGAAGACAAAATCTGTCGGCTTGCTGAAGAAGAATGGAGTAGAGCTGGTGCTGATTTAACAAGGTTGGAGGAAGATAGAGCCAGGCTTCTTGAAGTCGTGACCAGTGCACCTGAGTCTTCACGATAGATCTATGGAGGTGATGTTGTATCGATCACTATGCTGAATTAAATGAATAACAACATCCAAGATCAACTCGACACACTGGCTGCTAGGTTTGAACGCCGACATGCTAAGTCCGAGGAGAACTTGTCTTCTATCAAAGTTACTGTCTAAACCCTTCTTGACATTTTCACAAAGGGGGAAGAAGAAAGACAGAAAGATAAGAAAGTTGAAGAGAGAAGAAGGCAAGAGCAAAATGACATTCTTGCACAAATCATGGCCAAACTCTCTGGACCATCCTCTTCCAATCCTCCGCCATGAAGATCCACTTTTGTTTATTCTACTGATTTTACTTTAAAAACTATGGTTGCCTTGTTGATTGGTTTTTGAGCTTCTGGTGATTGATATTTCTCGTATTAAAAGTTTGATTTAATAAACCATTTCTAATGCAGGGGGAAGGTTTCTCTTCCTTATGACATAATGAAGGACTTGTATATTGAGTAGTCTTGTTGTAAACTCAGTATGTTATGCTTCCTTTCTCTCTATATTTACAAGTGGTTTTGACAATATCAAAAAGGGGGAAATTGTTAGAAACCAATTCTCTCTAGTCTTAATGTTTTGATATGTTAAAACCGACTTTAGTCAGTTTTTCAGAGTCTAGAAACTGTAATCCTTGTATAGGATCGATTGTGTTGTAATAGAACTTACACTGAAGACCGAACAAAGATGAATGCTCGAGAACAGACCACATACATGCATGAAACTTGATTTTCACCAAGTACAACCTTAACCTGAACTGAGTTGGATCACTCAGTATAAGGTTTACCATACTGACCAGGAGATATCAGTATGAGGGCTTCCCTGTACTGACTAGGACAAGTCAAAATGAGGGTTTTCCATACTGATCCGGAGAAATCAGTATGAGGGCGTTTTCCATACTGGCTGTGGACAGTCTGCATGAGGGTCTACCATACTGACCTTGGGAAGTCAGTATGAAGGCTAAGCTATACTGGCCTTCAAAAGTCAGTATAAAAGCTTCTACCTTTAAAGCTTGAGCTATTCGAAAGATATCGAAGCTTAGTTTAAGCATTTATATGTGCCCATGGGTAACTCAATACTTAGTGTTACATTAAGTTAGTGTATGGCACACCGACGTAGCAGAGCATAGCAGAACGCGGACCTAAGGCATAGGCTACGATTGGACAATATCTTCCATGAGTCTAACGTCTGGATTTATTTATCTTACGGGCAAAAATTCAAAATGCCTAAAAGAAATCCTCTATATAAGGGACTGCACTTCAACCTTTAATGGTTAATCAGCATACGAAGATTGAAAAGACTTGAGCTAAAATCCTAAAGTCTTTGCACGACAAATAGGATCTCTCTGCTAAACTTTCTGAGTTTCCGTGTTTCCTTACACGAGACTTGAGTCTTTGAGTCAAGTTATATACCATGCTAACTTCTCCTGACACGATTCTGAAGCTCTTCTTTGGTGAATATATCTTTCTGAGATATATTCATAGAAGTCAGTTTCGTAGTCTGGGATTCTGATTCTTACAGGTGTATGCGAACCACCTAAGTTCTGGGAAGAACAGTAAACATCCAACCACCTAAAATCTAGGAAGAACAGTAATCATCCAAACACGAAGAAGAAGGCTGCGAGGTACCGTCCTCACTTCAACCTAAAGACTAAGTCTGCAAGGAGTTCCTAGGCGAGTGCCATAACTGATCGAAGGACAGAGGCGCCGACGGGCTGTGTATAGATTGTAAGGAGGCTTGTATTTACTTAGTGAATCATCCATACATTGGGTCTATAGAGTAGATGTAGGATATTGAGATCAGAACCACTATAAATCTTGTGTGTTGTTTACTGCTTTACTTTCATACTTGCTCTGTTTTTCTATTTCACAAACAGACGTTTGAAACCTTCAATATTTGTCAAAGTATTGAAGAGTATATGCTGTGAAATTGACTTAACTAGAACAGAGACCTAAGTTTAAGTGTTCTACACACTAATATGACTATACTCTATTTATCCGAACCAGTGCAACTGTCTTTTAATACTTATGTTTCATAGACAAACCTTCCATTGTAAAGTTTAGCACTCTGATTTCGGGACCAACAAGTGTTATCACGCGCCAAGGTTCCTACAGGCTAATGTTGTGTTGAGTCACTTAGAACCAGATCACTGTTTTCTGCACATGGTTCTGTTTTCTGCACTTGGTTCTATTTTATGCACTTGGTTTCTGTTTCTGTGTTTAAGCTTAGGTACATAGAGATGAATCAGATTACAAAGCTTCCAAAGTACTCATCAGAAAATTTTAAGATATGGAAGAAACGTTATTTGATTATGCTGAAAAATGTCCACCCTGAGATGGCTGAGTTTCTATCTACCGGACCACTAAAGATCACCAAAGTGAATACTCAATTCGGAGGAGCCTATTATCTGTGAGCTGCAAAACTTGGGGAGAATGTATGAGATTGCAAATATGAATGCAAAACTAATCTCCAAGATGCCCAAGGAGGACTGGTTCGTCAAAGCCACCAACTTGAAGGAATGGGATCTCTCTGAGATGACGACCAAGGATGTGTTTGCCCAGCTCCAAGCCCATGAATGGGACATACAAATGGAGAATAGGAATGAAGCAGTGAGAAGTGTCAGCACACATCCAGAAGGAGATGCTGTCATTTTCACAAAAAGAGAGTTCAAGAGAAGGCCTCAAAAGCCTTACCAAGCTGACAGATCTTCCGGACAGACGTCTACATCGAAGTCAGAACTAACACCTTCCTACCAGAAGAATGAGGAAGAGAGCTCAATTGCAGAGCTTGAGGAGCAGATGAGGAAGCTGATAAGACTTCTTGCGAAAGCCAAAGCAATGAAGTAAGGTTCGCAACCCAGTGAACTAAAGTTGCTTTGAGTCCAACCCAAATTAAATACATGATATTAATGGAGTTTTGATAGTCCTAACAAGCATAAATGGCAGAATATGTGTTTTGATTTTGAAATTACTAGTTTCCTACCTGTGCGATTCGTAGTTTATGTATATTATCAGTTTTATTGTTATACATTATTAATTATATTCATAAGCAAATAAATAGTATTGAAAATATAAAAGGACTTGGTTGTGCTAGAACCAAGTTTTGTGATTGTGACGGGTTGTATCTATGTCTATTTTTTATGTTTTGATTTTTATTTTTGAGAAAAAAATTTGAAATATTCATTTTGGAAAATACTTAAAGAAAAAAATCAACTTTAATAAACACATCACAAAATATTTAAAAGTACATTTTTCTATCAAAATCAGAATGTCGGACGTTCTTTTTCAAAAAAAATATTAATAAATTTTTATTATTTTATATTATTTAAATAATTTTTAAAATGTGGACCTGAGTATTACTTTATTTATTTCATATGTGTTGGTCCCAGATCAGAGTGCGTATAATGTGCAGCAGAAGTATTGAGACAGTTAATCACACTCTAAAACGTGGACAGTTCAGTTTCTTTATAACACAGTTTTTATGTGACAATTTTTAAAAGCACATTTTGTATTAGCCAGCACTAGGTTAACAATTTTACAGTTATAAGCAGTTAACAGTTATACACTTCAACACTTCCAGACAAGTGTTGAAGGTTTCAAGATATAATTGAAAACTATAAGATGCGTAAAGTAAGTAAAACTGTAAGCGACCCAGGATATTTATAGTGGTTAGGAGCCTTAAGTCCTACGTCCACTCTTCGGATATCTGATCCAGAAATTCACTAAGTTATGAAGATACAGTCCTCTCGATCTATAGCCAGTTGCTGTAGACACCTCCGTCCACAGCACAATGGATCACTCGCCATAGTTGTTGTACTTCACTGCTTCTTCAATCCATCGAAGGCTCTGCGTCTTCTCTATGGACTGGTAGTTGTCAAAGATGGACTGAGGACAAACCTTCATTTTCCTTCTCCGGTATATTGGATGGTTGAGTTCTTCCCAGAACGTACAATGGTTGGCGGTTGCTCGTAATAACCTTCTCTGCTGTGTTCCTACTCGAAAAGTAAGAACACCAAGAAAGTAGATTAAGTTAGTAGACTTAATCCTCGTGCACACAAGGTCACACGAAGAATCTCAAAGGATTTTTTAAGCAATAATGCCTCGTGTTCAATAACTGAACCACAAAATAAATGCCTTCTTGCTTGGGAGAGTTTAATGCTTTGAGCTTCAAATTCGGCAGAGTGACGGCAAGGATTAATGTGTCCAAGGTTGTTTTGTCTCTGTTGTTCCTACTATTTATAGTTGTAGAAGAGAAAATAGCCGGTAGAGATAATTTGAAGGATGTCCAATCAGAGTCCATCCTTTTCTACAAAGTAGCCTACTTCTGCATTTTCTGCGGTACTGTCATGCTTTTGCAAGACAGTTTGTACTTGATGTGTCAGACGTCGAACAACATTGTACGCCAATCACAACTGAGTGTCTGTCTGTCTTTTATCATTAACTTCTTTAATGTTCTACTATGACTGACCAACATCTTGCTATGTACGCATTCTTTGACGCGAAACTGTCCTGGTCTGAAACTGTGAGCGCCTCTCAACAGTTTCTCTGTGAAAACTTGTGTCCACAGTTTTCTTTGATATATAAACCTTGATAGGAAAAACTGTCTGCGCAGTTTTTCGTAACCGTTACTCTGCTCTTTTTCTTCGTCCTTTATGATTAACAGTTATAACGTCTGAATGGCTTCTTCTTCAAAACTGTTCCACAGTTTTGACAGTTCTCTTCTCCTAGACTATTACAACTCGATTATCCTATACAAGGATTACTTGAGGTAATAACTCTAAGGCCTAGACTTTGGTATATAGTTTTGTCATATCAAAACTGATGGGTTTTGTATACTGAAAGCATTTATTATAATGAGTATACAACGGTTTATTTCTCCTATCTGTTATCAATCTTACATGTATGAACAATGGTATCCTCTTGTCTCACCGATAGGGACGATCATACGACGTGTTGTAGATCGCAGAAGACAGTATGATCACTTGAGGATACATATGTCCGGATGGCTGCGGCATTGTCGGAATAAGTAATCTGTCTTGGTAACTTGACATGCTGGTACGCAGAGGTGGCGTATTGATGGACCGCATTGAGATATATTCTTCTGTCTGACATCAGCGAATACAAGATCTCGTTATATTGATTGAATCCAAACCCTAACGAAGGTCCAGGGGTTTGATGGGGCTCCGGCACACGTACTGTCGAAGGAACCTGATAAATTAGAAAGCAGGTCAAAAGTAGTATTGTTCATAGGGTATCCCAGGCAAACGAAAGGTGGTTACTTTTACTGTCCTGAGAGTCAGAGAGTCGTTGTTAGCACCAACGCTAGATTCTTGGAGGACGAGTATGTGAGTAATCACAAGTCAAGGAGTGATATCGTTCTTCAAGAAATTGAGAACGAGAATGCAATTCCAAGCGAAGGGGAACGTGTAGATGTAGGTGTACCTGTGAGAGGTACAACACCATAGACACATTCTTCAGTGCAAGGTGCAGGACCACAAGCTTCTGCACCTACTACTGACACGATACCGATGCCTCGTCGTAGTGGGAGAGTTATTTTCCAGCCGGAAAGGTACATGTTCGTGGGTGAGTCTTCGGACTTGAGCCCGGAAGACGGACATGAGTACTCTGACCCACTGACTTACGAAGAGGAAGTGCAGGACAAGGATGTTGCCAAATGGCGTGTCACCATGGATTCTGAAATTGAATCCATAACTGCTATGGAAGTATACCAGAAAACTAATTTGCCGGATGGCTTTAGGGCCATAGGGTGCAAATGGGTATACAAGAGAAAGAAAGGGGCAGATGGAAAGATCACGACTTTTAAAGCCAGGCTGGTGGCAAAGAGTTATAGTCAGAAAGAGGGTATTGACTATGACAAAACCTTTTCACCCGTAGCCATGCTCAAATCCATCCGGATACTTCTTGCCATAGCTGTGCATATGGAACTCGAGATCTGGCAGATGGATGTCAAAACCGCTTTTCTAAACGGTTACCTCAAAGAAGGTAGGGACATCTATATGCACAGTTGGAAAACAAAAGTTGTGTTTACCGACTTTCTGTTAGCGGGAGCGTGGTCTTCCTTGCACTATACGTTGATGACATACTCCTATTTGGAAACAACGAGGGAGTGATGTCGGAAATCAAGGCTTGGTTATCCGAACAGTTCCAAATGAAGGATCTGGGAGAAGCTGGCTACATTCTTGGGATTAAGGTCTTACGAGATCGTAAGAGAAGAATGTTGAGCTTATCCCGGGCATCCTATGTGGATACTGTGATAGCCCGGTTCAGCATGCAACTCGCCAAGAAAGGCTTGCTACCTTTCAGACATGGCGTTCATCTTTCTAGTGGGCAGTGTCCTCAGACACAGCGGGAGAAAGATGAGATGAGTCTTGTACCATATGCTTTGGTTGTGGGTAGCCTCATGTATGCGATGTTGTGTACCAGGCCAGATATCTGTTATGCCGTTGGGATGGTAGCAAGATATGAGTCTAACCCTGGACAAGTGTACTGGACTGCTGTAAACCACATCCTCAAGTATTTGAAAAGAACTAGGAATTTCTGCCTAGTTTATCAATGTGAGGATTTGTGCCCTGTGGGTTATACGGACTTGGATTTCCAAGGGGACCAGGATGAGAAGAAATCGACCTCAGGATATGTGTTTACCCTAGGAGGTGGAGTTATATCTTGGAGGAGCTCAAAGCAGAAATGTATTGCTGACTCCACCATGGAGGCGGAATATGTCGCCGCCTCAAAAGAGGGGGTATGGCTCCGGAACTACCTTTTAGAGTTGGGCGTGATCCCGAGTTTGCCGAGGAGCATCACAATTTATTGTGATAACTCTGGTGCAGTGGCAAACTCAAAGGAACTGCGGTCTCACAGGGCAAGCAAACATATAGAGAGAAAGTACCATATCATACGAGAAATCGTATCGAGGGGCGATGTGCTGATTAAGAAGATTGACACTGCTGACAATCTTTTTGATCCATTTACAAAGAGCTTGCTGCAGAAAGTTTACGAAAGACATATTCGTGAGCTGGGTCTGAGGTGGATGCCGACCACTGACAGTGGTTAAAGAGACAACAGACTAGATAGACGGACTGTATACTCTGTAATAGCTTAGTTGTGCTTTGAGTACAAGTGGGAGATTGATGGGTTTTGTATACTGAAAGAATTTATTATAATAAGTATACAACGGTTTATTTCTCCTATCTGTTAACAATCTTACATGTATGAACAATAGTATCCTCTTGTCTCACCGATATGGACGATCATACGGCGTGTTGTAGATCGCAGAAGACAGTATGATCACTTGACCTAGTGAGACGTAAACTTGATCACAGTCGAGACAGCGTATGAGGATACGTCTGTCCGGATGGCTGCGACATTGTTGAAATAAGTAATTTGTCTTGGTTACTTGACATGTTGGTACGCAGCAGTGGCGTATTGATGAACCGTAGTGAGATATATTCGTCTGTCTGACATCAGCGAATACAAGATCTCGTTATATTGATTGAGTCCAAACCCTAACGAAGGTTCAGGGGTTTGCACGGGTTGACTGTTGCTTTGACTTGCCATGGTGGAGAGCCTAAGTAACGTGCTCGTATATCCGCATCTTGGGTAATAGCAGTTCGTGTAGTACCGCCTGAGACTGGGTTTAGGTAACCATATCCGTATTAATTAATTAATTGTGTCCTGGGTTGTGGACATGGGAATTGATTAATTTATAGGCACACTTTATTATTTGCATTAGGTCCCAGGTCTGGCCCAAGGAAAGTGTGCTGAATTGAGCCCAGTAGCCCATTAGGGATAAAACCCTGGGTCTATAAATAGAATACTCTCTCTGGAAACCCTAGCGATGTGTGTGATTATTCAAATCAGTCAAAACCCTAGGGCAGAGAGAGAGGGGGCGCCGACTTCATTGTCAGAAGGAGAAGAATTTTGATTCTGGTCCTGCTCAAGCCACAGATCTACGGAGTCCTCACCAGTAGTAGATCTGATCAGCACCGGGATACAGATCTGAAGATCTAATATGGAGAACAACAAATTTCTTTCTTCCCTTTTGTTTTCGATTTTTATTCTAAGAAATTAGAGATCTAATTTCTTATTCCGCAGATAAAATCGGATTGCGTGGTTGAATTCAAGTTGGAAATTCAAACGCAAAAGATCGGTTCAGACTCGACGGAATTACGGTAATTCTCAATCCGCAATATTGTATTAAATTCATAGGAGCATGCTAGGTTTTATCTTGTATTTAATTATGCATAAAAACCATAAATCGATCCGGTTCAAATTGGTTTTGGTGATTCGGTTCACGGGAAAACCCTACAAAAACATCAAATTAAGGTGGGATTTTTACATCAACACCTAAAAATTTCCCCTTTTTTGATTTTGTCAAAACCATACCTCTAAGTCTATCTAAGCTTACGAGAAGATGCAGTTGATCTGAGTTTACAAGGCTTTTCAATCTAATACTGCTCAGAATTGTGCTTCTTCTACACTCGACCTACTCTAAATGATCTTCCCCCTTAATGGGATTATAATTCTCGATTGAAATCAATCAAAATAGAGCGATAAGAGAAGAAAGGTTGCTGATCACACTGGAATATGTTATTTCAATCATTCAAGAATCAAGGTAAGAGACAATGAGTAGCTTCAAACCAACAGTTTTTCACTTTTCACTAGATATGTTCGATTACAAGTACATGAAAAGCTTTAAAACTGAGGTAATAAAAGAAGACATACAAAACAAATCCTCTGCACTACTTCTCTTGATCGTTGTCCTTCTCTTTTTCTTGATTCGAGGAATCTGCGTCCTTTGGCTTTGAGGAGGTTGCGGCAGACATGGAAGGCAGAACAACTTGTGCCTTAAGAATCGCAGTTACTTCTGAGAGATATTTCAAATCTTGTTCTCTGGAAGCCATTTTTTCTTCCACCTGCATTTTTATTTCTTCATCCCTCTTTCTCTGTTCTTCTTCTCGCTTTCTGTATTCCTCATCTCGTTTTTTGTATTCCTCGTCTCGCCTTCTTTGTTCCTCATCTCGCCTTCTCTGTTCTTCTTCTCGCCTATTTATCAATGTCAACTGCAGCTTCATAGTCTCGTCTCTTCTTTCTTCCCCCTTTTTGACAAAATAAAAAATAGTAGCTATTCGCTGATTGATGTTCTGGTTGAGAGCATCATAGGGTAGAAGAGGTGCAACTACAGAAATGGGGTCAGGTGACATTGTTCTTTCAAAAGCAGCCAGTGCTCTAGAGTCTTGAAGGGTTTGACTCTGAGCGGTAGTAGTAGGAAGCTCAGGTGGAGGAGGAGCTCTGCTTGTTGCTGCCTCTTCCTCTTTTTGCTTTGCTGCTGCTGCTGCTGCAGCTGCTTTAATTCTTGCCTTTTCAGCAGCGGCTTCTTCTTCTGCTTTTCTAAGTGCCTCAGCAGCTACTGCTTCTTCCTCTTTTCTCTTAAGTTCAGCTGCTGCTTCTTCTTCTAGCTTTCTTCTGAGCTCAGCGACTGCTGCTTCTTCTTCTTGCTTTCGTTTTAGCTCAGCAGCGGCCTCGGCTTCCCGCCTCTTATGTTTGACTTCCTCATTCATTTCCTTTATTAGTTGTTATTCTTTTAGTGCGAGAAGAGCCTTTCTTTAAGAATAAGTGTGCACAAGTTAACAACGATGAACAAACTAAATTTGCAAGAAACATTTAGCTAGTGTATGCACAACCAGAATCTCCAGTGCACGAGTGGCAATAGGGGTGTAATCGAACCGAGCCGAGCCGAGTAGTGAGTTGCTAGAGCTCGGTTCGTGTGATTTTGATCAAGTTCGAGCTCGGCTCGAGTTCGAAAAATATTTTAGTTTTGAAGCTCGAGCTCGAGCTCAATTATAAAAGCTCGAGCTCGGCTTGAGTTCGATTCGACAAGGCACTTGGTGATCTTGTAATCGAGCTAAAGCTCGTGAGCTCGAGTTCGAGCTCGATTTAACTTTGTAAGCTCGAGTTCGAGCTCGGCTCGAGCTCGTTTAATTAACAAAGTTTAATTTTTTATTAAAATACAACATGTGCAATTTATAAAATACAAATAATTTGTGTAATAAAAAATTGTAATGATAAAATACAACATCATTTGCATTTTCTTCCGCCTCAACCTCAATATCAGGTAATTGATCCATGTTTAATATTGTTGGACGTGTGGTAGATGCTTGAGTTGATGTCGAATTAGGATTGGACATAATCTGCAAATTAATAGTTACAAGAGAAAAGATTCATAAAATTAAAAAAGAAAAAACAAAGAAACTGATTCATGTTATCAAATAAAAAGAAAAACAGATTCATGTTATAAAAAAGAAAACAAAAAAAAAAAGAAAAACAACAGATTCAGAAACAAAAATGTACATGCCATTTGTATCACAATAACAGATCGAAACAAAAAAAAAAAGAAAAGAAAAATTGAGCAGAATTTATAAATGAAACTTGGAGCGTCGGTCAAGGGAGAAACAAAAAGGTACGCGTTTGCAATAGCCAACCACAAATAAATGCACAAAAATGCAAAAT
>JAPKLW010000211.1:380008-400346 GCA_026898455.1 Plectranthus barbatus
TCAATCCCAATTTAATTCCCAAAGATGTGAGCAATCGCAAATATGTTTTCAGGTGATCCTCTCGGACTTGCTCTCAACATCCATGAAACGATCCGGTTTATTTGGATTTGGTGATTCGGTTCACCGGCAGTTCCCTACAATTGGTATCAGAGTCGTGGTTTGTTTTTTTAGGCTCTGTTGGATGAGCAATTTGAATTATGCATGTATGAATTTTTGAATTGCTATGGTGTATGGTTTTTGTTCCTCGTAGCAACCTGTACGATTTAATCTGCGGTGGTTTATTCATGTTTGGATTAAATCGTGTTTTGTAAATCACGAGAAAATCCTTGATTAGATTTGATAGGAAAATTGTAATAGATTAGATATCGTAATTTTTTCAAATCTGTAATAGACGTGCAGCCGCGGCAGCGCAGTGCAGGCGGCGGGCAAGTAGCCCAACACGAAGTGCGGGCACGGGCGATGCTGGCGGCGGCGGTGCAGCCACGTGGGCAGGCGGCCCACGACAGATGTCGCGCATGACGGCAGCGGCGGCAGCGACGGTGGCGGCTGGCGGCGGCAGTGGCTGTCGGCCGGTGGCTGTTGCTGCAGCGGTAGGGTTCGAGGTTTGACGGCTGGTGCAATTCGATGTAAACCTAGGGTTTGCAGTTGGATTGTGGGACCAATTTTCAAATCTCAAAACCCTAGATCCAAAAAGATCTGGTGGTTGAGGATATCAAGGCCCTGGAAGATTTGTGAAGATTTGACGAAGATTTGGAGTTATCCTAACATTAAAATTCAAATTTGAAATTTTTTAATAGATAAGATTATTTTATTTTTTCCTGTTTTGTGGGGCCACGAGAAATTTTTGTTTGTCTTAATTGTCTCGTATGATATGTGATTTATTAATTGTGCAATAAGCATGTGTAGATAATAGGAAAGCATGTTTTACTACTTTATTATTTACAGTTTTATAAGCATGCTTATGTGATTAGTTTCTTGTCTGGATTATATTTAGAATTTTTGGCCTTGTTTAATAACATGCAAAAATTTGGGAAAATATAATGACAAGGGATTATTTATGTGCGCATTTAAAAAATCTTTTGAAACCAAAATACTAAGCGGATTTTTTAATTAAAATCAATAGACCTCCACAAAGTCATCCTAGGCTGTAAGTGTATCTCTCGTCCTAGTAAACGTCTACGAGTGTAGCTTGCTAGTTCCCGGAGGTACATGGGTTGCGCTTGTTGGGATTTCTAGACAAACAATTTAAATCATGTGAATTGTGGGAGGGTTTTGCGTAAACGTCTACGAGTGTAGCTTGTGTAATTCTTTCTCATAAGTATTCTAGGATTGATTTAAATGTTAGATAACAAAGGCTTTAAGGGTAGTGCGGTATGGCTACGCGCCATGCCAAACTGTCTCTTTTGGCTGGAGTTAAATTTTTGGTTAAGGGCTTAGAGGCATCTTAGAATATAATGCAGTTGTTGCTTCCCTATTCTTGAGAGATGGCTTGGTCTAAAGTTTTACACTAATAATTAATTTCATGTCTCTAAGGATTCCTGACATGGTATGAAATTAAAGGATTGGGGCTTAAAACCCGCAGTCTGGTTGAGGATGACATCGTAAACGTCTATGAGTGTAGCTTGCGGTGGGAACTCTTAAGCTATTAGTGGAAAACATTTGTATTTGATTTATCAAGAGGTTTTCAATGCATTTGTTTTTTAATGTTCTGCATGTATGTTCTTATTAAGATTATTTATTTGTTTCAGATATGTCTATGTCTAATGTTATCAATATTCTCGCACAAAATTCATTAACTGGTCCAAACTTCCTGTAATGGAAATGCAACCTTGAATACATCTTGATTGCGGAAGAACATATGTTCGTTCTGCAAGTACTTCGTCCTATAGTGCCCACTCCTGAATCCTCTCAAGCGGAAGTTGACTATTACAACAAGTGGGAGAAATCAAACAATGTAATCAAGTGCTACATGATGACCTCTATGTCGAAAGTCTTACAGCAGCAGCATCAGCACCATAGGGATGCCTATGACAATATGGCCAGTCTGGAGGCATGATCACTGTAATTTCTACAGATTAATTATAGAAATAGTGGCAAATAAATTTGTAAACCCTAAGGTTATCGATCCAGGGGAATGAAACAACGAAAAATCCTAAATACTAAATCAGACGTTCTTAAAATACTGGTTAGGAAAATCAGATAAAAAGTTTTGGTGTTTTGAAAATCGCAGTACTTGCTAATGAAAATTAAACAGGAAATTGAAAAGCTTTTGAAATCAAATAAGAGAAGCACAGATTCCAGGGATATCTACCTATCAAGTATGACATGTATGAATGAATTGATTAATTCCCAATTTTAATTCCTCTTCGTAGTGAAACATCAGAAAAGTATTACGAACTTCTTTGTTGGACAATTTGCAAAGTAGATTAGTCAACTACCTATCTCCGCTCGGTCTCAAGATAAATTAACTAACTCCCAAGTTCTACAGATTTATCCCTATAATCAATCTCCTTCAGTTACGACAAGAAATCAGATTATATTGTGAAAATCTCTTTCGATTGAAAACTATCACAGTTACGTCTCAAGTAATCAACTAAATAATCCTAATAAGTGGCCAACAGATCAAGATTATGAACAAGCACAGATTTCACAAACTACGAAGGGAAAGGGAAAATAATTCAATTAATCAAAACATGTATACATAGATAGTTCGAAACCCTAGAATCTGAAAAGAAGTTTAGTTACACATATTCAGAGTAATATTCATCATAGAAAGATAAAACCTGAATTGCATAAAAACTTGGGTTGGAATGTCTTCCCACAAAACTCTATCTTCAAACATAAACTCTAAAACTCTTTGAATCTCTCAAAATCTGAAATCTGGAATAAAACATGCTTAAAACTCGATTTTACAAGGTTATTTATAGAGGTGGAGGTGTATCATATCAAATCTAGGGCTAAAGATATGAAAAATCTCGAATTCAGCCAATTTCCCGCGCCAGGAGGTCCGCGTCGATCGACGCAGCATCCCCGTCGATCGACGTGGAAAACTGAAGTCAGCCCCGTCTGCGCGGTCTCACGGTTTTGGCCATAACTTCCTCATCCAAACTCCGATTGACCCGATTCCAGTTGCGTTGGAAAGCTAATTCAAAGTTCTATCCATTAACATGCGCCAATAGCCCGAATTCCTCTTGTGGAAAAACTCTTCACTGCTACTCTTACACGTCACTGCTTTCGGAACGGTTTTCTTGTGAGTTTAGGCCTAAAAACCTGCATAAACATCAAAATACACCTAAAACCACCTAATATTGATATCATGCATAAAATATATATATAAACTCAATAAAACTACATAAATTAGTATAAAAATAATATAGATAAGTAAGTGAAATAATGAGCTTATCAAGGCAACCTATGGGGAAGATAGAGCTGTCAGATTTAATCTCATGAGGGAAATCGTGAGTAGAAAAATGATTGATGGTAGCTCAGTAAGAGAGCACGTAGTTTCCATGACTCACCTCATGGATGAACTGACTGTGCATGGTGGAGGTATCTACGCTGAGACCAAAGTCGATATCATACTGAACTCTCTACCCAAGTCTTTTGAGATTTTCAGACTGAATGTTGCCATGAACAAGAAAGAGTATACTATTAACGAGTTACTTAATGTCATTATGGCAGTGAAATCAGTCATGAATCCTCAGAAGGTTGCTTTAGCTACTTCTGCTAGTCTCTCTGTTGTACCGAAAGGTATTAAGCGAAAAAGAGGGATTAAGAAGAAAGTTGGAAAGACAACTGTAAAGGACGTGGATGCTGACAGGAAGCCCAGGGCTGCAACTATGAAGGACAAGTGTTTCAAGTGTGGTAAGAAAGGACACTGGAAGAAAGATTGTCAGGTTGGCAAAGCTAGACAAGGTATGCTATTTGCAAGTATAACTGTAGCATGATTAGAGTCCGTCGTTGCTCTTCCAAGAGCTGTAAGCGCTAACTTGTTAACCATGTTGTACTTTGCAGGGAACCGTGCCGATAAGGCTGGAGAGTAATGGCAAGAAAATACCAGCTGCATGGAAGGCAACGTTTCGACGGAGCCTCATGAAGTTTTCTTTCTTCTTATGTTTTGATGAATAAAGTACTTTTGAGAGTTTCATTTTGAGCCGTGTTTTTTCGGCAAGACAAATGTTTATCAGCTTCACATGGATATTTTTGTTATTTATAATATTTATTTATTTCTATCATTGGGAATAACAATGTTATCTGTTTTGGGATGTTGATCAACTCTCTTTATGTTGCTTACTCTCATCAAAATCATCTTGTTTTTGCAGGAAATTCATCTAAAATCGATAATCTTAGAAAGAGAAAGCTTAGTTCTTCTGATGAGGATCTTTCATATCCCTGACACTTGAGACTGGGTCACATCAGCTTGAAGTGGATTAAGCGACTTGCAGATGAAGGTACATTGGACTTAGTCCGAGCTGTACCTTATCAAGTCTGTAAATCCTGCATCGAGGGCAAGATGTCTTCTAGGCATTATAAGGCTAGTCAGTCTCGAGCAGAGGATGTGTTGGAATTGATCCATTCTGACTTATGTGGATGTATACCAGAAAGCTATGCTACCTGATGGCTATAGGGTGCAAGTGGGTATACAAGAGAAAGAAGGGAGCGGATGGAGAAATTACGGCTTTCAAAGCCAGGCTGGTGGCAAAGGGTTATAGTCAGATAGAGGGCATAGACTACGATGAAACCTTTTCACCGGTAGCCATGCTCAAGTCCATCCGGATACTCCTTGCCATAGCAGTGCATCTGGACCTCGAGATTTGGCAAATGGATGTCAAAACCGCTTTTCTAAATGATTACCTTGAAGAAGGTAGGGACATCTATATGCAGCAACCCGAGGGTTACATGCGCAAAGGCAAAGAACATATTGTCTGGAAGCTTCAGAAGTCCTTGTATGGACTTAAGCAAGCTTCAAGGTCGTGGAACTTACTTTTCAACGATGTGATTAAATCCTACGGATTTTCACAGTTGAAGAACGAAAGTTGTGTATACAGACTTTGTGTCAGTGGGAGCGTGGTTTTCCTTGTATTATTTGTGGACGACATACTCCTATTTGGAAACAATGAGGGATTGATGTCGGAGATTAAACATTGGTTATCTGAACAGTTCCAAATGAAGGATTTGGGAGAAGCTGGGTACATCCTTGGGATTAAGGTCTTACGGGATCGTAAGAGATGGATGTTAAGCTTATCCCAGGAATCCTATGTGGATACCTTGATAGCTCGGTTCAGCATGCAACTCGACAAGAAAGGCTTGCTACCTTTCAGACCTAGCGTTCATCTTTCTACTGGGAAGTGTCCTGTGACACAGAGCGAGAAAGATGAGATGAGCCTTGTACCATACGCATCTGCGGTGGGTAGCCTCATGTATGCAATGCTATGTACCAGGCCTGATATTTGTTATGCCGTTGGAATGGTAGCAAGATATCAGTCTAACCCTGGACAGGCGCATTGGACTGTGGTAAAGCACATCCTCAAGTATTTGAAGAGAACTAGGAATTACTGCCTAGTTTTTCAAAGTGAGGATTTGTGCCCTGTGGGTTACACAGATTCAGATTTCCAAGGGGACCAGGATGAGAAGAAATCGACCTCAGGTTATGTGTTTACCTTGGAAGGTGGGGTTGTATCTTGGAGGAGCGCAAAGTAGTAATGCTTTGCTGACTCCACCATGGAGGCGGAATATGTCACCGCCTCCGAAGCTTCGAAAGAAGGGGTATGGCTCCGGAACTACCTTTTAGAGTTGGATTTGATTCCGAGTTTGCCTTAGAGCATCACGATTTATTGTGATAACTCTGGTGCAGTGGCGAACTCGAAGAAACCAGGGACTCACAAGGCGAGCAAACACATAGAGAGAAAGTACCGTATCATACGAAAAATCGTATCGAGGGGCGATGTGCAGATCAAGAAGATTGACACTAGGGACAACCTAGCTGATCCATTCACAAAGTGTTTACCATAGAAAGTTTACGAAGGACATATTCGTGGACTGGGTCTTAGGTGGATGCCTACCACTGGCAGTGGTTGATGAAATAGCTAGGCTAGATAGAAGCACTGTATACTCTGTAATAGAGAGTGTAATGCTTTGAGTATAAGTGGGAGATTGTTGGGTTTTGTATACAGAAAGCATTTATTACAATGAGTATAAATTCAACTGTATTTCCTATCTGTTAACAAACTCACATGTGAGTAACAACGATATCCTCTTACTCACCGATAGGGACGATCATACAACGTGTTGTAGATCATAGAAGACAGTATGATCACTTGACCTAGTGAGATATAAATATTATCACAGCCGAGAGAGCGTACAAGGATAAGTATGTCGGTATAAGCTACAGCATAGTCGGAAAGGAGTAATCTGTCTTGATTACTTGATATGCTGATACGTGCGGTTGCGTATTGATTGGACCATTGTGAGATGTATTCTGCTATCTAACATCAGAGAATACAAGATCTCGATCTTGATTGAGTCCAAATCCTAATGAAGGTTCAGGGGTATGCACGGGTTGACTATTGCTTTGACTTGCCATGGTGGAGAGCTTGAGTAACGTGCTCGTATACCCGCATCTTAGGTAGCAGCAGTTCGTGTAGAACTTCCTAAGACTGGAGTTAGGCAACCATATCCGAGTAATAGGATGGGGGCATTCCCTGAGGAGCTCAATAATGTTCATCGTGCAAAAGTCCTGCAGGCTGATTAAGTTCAAGCACGAGTGATAAGGTTTGAGTTGTACTGCTCAGGAAATATAAGATATTAATTAATTGTAGATAGAGCTTGTCAGAATCTCCGATTAATTAATGAATGTCCGGTAACCTTAAATATGGGGATTCTAAAGTAAATGCAGCCCGTTCTCATAACGTGGTAGTAAAGGGGTAAGTCAGTATTAATTCTGTGGTGAAAAAGAATTAATATTAATTAATTAATTATGTCCTGGGTTGTGGACATGGGAATTAATTAATTCATAGGCCCACTTTATTATATTCATTTGGTCCCAGGTCTGGCCCAAATTAAATATGCTGAAAAGAGGCCCAGTATCCCATTAAGGTTAAAACCCTAGGTCTATAAATAGAAAGATCTCTCTCTGAAACCCTAGTTGTAGTAGTCACCTTACATCATTCAAATCAGTTCGAAACCCTAGTTGCAGTAGCCACCTTAGCAGCATTGATGATTCACCTACCTAATATCCTTTTCCTAAAAATAATCTTGAGATCCTTTAAAAACATAATGACTTCTCCTCCTCCTCCTCCTTCTGCTTTCACAATACCAAATGTCGTGGAAGAGATTGGGAAAATCTCCATCCGGAGAAACAAAATACTCGATAGAATTGGAATTCAAGCGCATCGTTGGAGAGCTCCATGCATAGATCAATGGTTGATGGGTCTCCTGAGAGCCAATGGACTAGCCCAATATGTGACCATCGAGCCCCACTGCTTCCATGAAGAGTTGATCAGGATGTTTGCATACTACTCAACAGTTACTAAAGATGAGATTTTCTGTAATCTCAATGGAAGGGAGTTCCACTGGTCTGCAGACTATTTTGCAGCAGAGTTTGGACTATTTCGTCAATGCAGAAGAACGCCTGCCATGACATATCGAAACAAAGTGACAGCTTTAGAGTGGTCCTTATGGCCGGAATGGAGATAAGGAAACATCAGTTTCCATCCGACTGCTCCAAATGAATACCTCAGGCCTAACTGCAAGTTGTCCTTTGATGTTGTTAACCAGATGATTGTCTGCAATCCTCCTCAGGAAACTAACTTTTTGCCACTTGTCTGGAAGGCGATGATGTCGTTTGAAGAGCAAGGAGAGGTTGACTGGGTAGGGTTTATCTTTGATCGCCTGAAGATGGCCCTTCAGAATCTGCCAGAGGTTGTTGTCCCTTACGACATGCAACTGAGCTGGCTCTTGCAGAAGCGAATTCCTTATCTCAAGGATGGTCCTACAGGTGTGGTCGGATCTGATTACTATCCTTCTTGTCCGATCAACTAGGCACTCATCCCTCGATAGTCTGTCATTCTTATCGGACAACGTAATAGTTTCTTTTGTAGCTGTTGACAAAATATAAGATAGACTGTCTCCTTATTTCCATCTAAATGAATGAACTCTTATTTTCCCTTCAATCAATAACAAACTGTAACTGATTTGATTAATAACTTTAACACGTACAGTTTGACAGTTTTGTATCAATCAATGATTATCTCCTTCTTTTGAGATCTCATCAAACTCTACAAGACCTAGTTTGATGCATAGCTCTTTGAAATGATCCTCAGGTAGCGGTTTAGTAAAGATGTCCGCTAACTGGTCTTCGGTTCTAATATATTCCACCGAGACGTCCTCCTTCTCAATATGATCTCGAATGAAATGATGACGAATATCAATGTGCTTCGTCCTGGAATGTAGAACTGGATTCTTCGAAATTGAAACTGCGTTGTTGTTATCATAGTAGATGGGAACACATCCAGTGTCTATTCCATAATCCTTAAGTTGCTGTATTATCCAAAGAACTTGAGCACAACATCTAGCTACTGCTACATATTCCGCCTCAGTGGTCGATGTAGCCACAGAATGTTGTTTCTTGCTGAACTAGCTAATCAGTGTATAACCTAAAAACTAATAGGTTCCACTTGTGCTCTTTCTATCAATTCTGCAGCCTCCAAAATTTGAATCAAAGAATTCATTTAACGATTCCATCAGTTTTGGGATACCAGATACCTAGAGACTCTGTACTCTTAAGGTATCTCACAACTCTCTTTGTCGCTTCCATGTGGGACTTCTTAGGATTTGCCTGGAATCTTGCACATTCTCCCACGGCATAAGATATATCGGGTCGACTGGCAGTTAGATACAGTTGAGACCCAATTATTCCTCTGTAAGTAGTTGGATTGATAGGTTCTCCTTCTTCATCTAGAGTGATCTAAGAACTTGTGCTCATAGGAATCCTAAGTGACTTTGTCTTCTCCGGACAAAATTTGTTAATCAGATCTTGAGTGTATTTCTTCTGACTTATAAAGATCTCTTCGTCAGACTAATCAACTTGCAAACCAAGAAAGTATGTCATCTTGCCCATCATACTCATGAAATTTATTCTACATTAACTGGGCAAATTTCTCACGTAACTTGGTGTTTTTGCTGCTGAAGATGATGTCGTCTACATAGATTTGAACAAGTGGAATGTCCTCTCCATCCTTTATCTTGAATAATGTTCGATCTATATCACCATTTTTTAATCCATTTTTAAGCAGAAACTGTGAGAGAGTTTCATACCATGCTCTAGGTGCTTGCTTTAATCCATATAAAGCTTTCCTCAGTTTGTAGACTTGGTTTCCTTGCTCGAAACCTGGGGGTTGTTCAACATAGACCTCTTCCTTTGATCGCCATTAAGGAAGGCACTCTTCACATCCATCTGAAGAACTGTGAAGTTGTGGTAAGCTGCATACACCAAGAATAACCGAATAGCTTCTAGTCTGGCAACTGGTGCAAATGTCTCATCAAAGTCTATCCCTTCGCATTGTGCGTACCCTTTCGCGACTAGTCTTGCCTTGTTTCGAACGATGGTACCGGTCTCATCTCTTTTATTCTTGAAGACCCACATGGTACCAATCACGGACTGATGTGTAGGTCGATCCACCAGATACCACACATTGTTGCGAGTGAACTCATTTAGCTCTTCCTGCATCGCATTTATCCAGTCCGTTGATTGAAGAGCTTCTGTGATCTTAATTGGTTCGATCTGAGATAAAAAAAACAAGACATCAATGCAGTCCCTTGTCTGGTTCGAACAGGATTTCCAATGTCATCGAGGATGGCTTCTTTGGGATGATCTCTTAGCCAACTAGGCTTCTTTATAGGTACGACTTCAGCACGAGAAGCAAGATTCTCAGAAGCTGCAGGGTGTTCCTCATAAGATGGTTCAGTTCCAGATTCTGGAATTGTTTCTCTTTCTTATTCTAGAACTATTCCTTCCTCTTCTTCTTCAGAAACTCCTTCTTCTCCTTGTTCTAGGACATCATCATCTCCTTGTTTTGGAACAGCATCTGGATTCTGAAATGCAGTCGGCTCGACAGCTGAGTCTGCTTCCTTAGTATCCTCAAGGTTTACTTCCTTGGTATCATCTTGCTTTGCTTCCAAAACCGTATTATGTGCTTCTGTGGGCTTCTTTTCACCTGTATCTTCAATGTTTATGATCTTTAAGGCCTCGGCAATGACATTAGCATCATTGGCCCTCTCGACTGCTTGGGGTTCAGCTAAGGCAACTGGAGTCTCAAAGATATCATTCATAGATCTAGTCAGAGGAACTGTTTGATTATGATTAAAATCATTCCTAGGTTCTCCATTGACATCCTTGGTCTTATGATTCTCCTGACCCAATTCTTGAAGTGTCCTGCGCACTAAAGTAGCTTCATAAAAAATAACATGACATGTTATTTCCACAAGCTGGGTTGTCTTGTTGAATACCCTATATCCCTTATATGAAGGGTGTCCATACCCGAGGAACACTCCTTCATCAGCCTTAGGGCTGAAGGTATTCAACTTAAATTTCCCATTGTTGTGAATATAACATGGAGAACCGAAAGCATGAAAATGAGCTAAAGAGGGCTTACAACCATTATAGATCTCGTAGGGGGTCTTGTACAGCCGCGTGTTAAATGCACTTCTATTCTGTGTGTAGCATGTTGTCATCAAAGCTTCTCCCCAAAATCCTTTTCCATGGTTGGTGTCAGCCATCATGGTTATCACTGCTTCTTTGAGTGTTATGTTCCTTCGCTCAGCAAGACCATTTTGTTGAGGAGTTCTTGGGGAAGACTTCTTATGTCCAATTCCAATTTCAGCGCAGAAGTCCATAAGAGTTCCATTGCAAAATTCTATCCCATTGTCAGACCTTATCCTCTTAACTGTCACTCCTTTGTCATTCTGAAGACGGGTGATCAGTTCTGGTAGCTGAACTTTGACTTCATCCTTGGATTTGAGCAGCACCACCCATGTATATCTTTAGTAGTCGTCAACAACTACCAGTGTATATCTTCTTTTTCCGATTGTGGGTGGGGTAACTGGACCAAACATATCCATGTGGAGCAGTTCCAAGATCCTTTCAGTAGTTGCTGTAACTGGCCAGTTCTTGAAGGAGGCTTTTGTCTGTTTTTCGAGCTGGCATACTTTGCAGACTCCTTCTTTCTGGAACTTCTTCTGTGGCAATCCTTCAACTAGATTATGCTTCGCCAGATGTCGGATTGAGTTGAAGTTCAAATGACTTAGTCTCTTGTGTCACAGCCAATTTACGCCTTCTGAGGAACTGAGTGCTGTGAGGCATGTTCCCTTTTCTCCACTGGACCAATCTACAATATAGAGACCTCCTCTTCTGATTCCTCTGATTATGGTCTTGTGTGTCACTTTGTCTATTATGTGACATTCTGATTCTTCAAAATTGACTTTATAGCCACTCTCACTCAGTTGACTTATACTAAGAAGATTGTGCTTCAGATTGGTTACCAGAGATACGTTCTGAATGTTAATTCCATTGTGCTCCACTCATCCTTTCCCAATCACTTGTCCCTTGGCCTTATTCCCAAAACTAACTGATGCTCCTTCGTACATTTCAAGGTTCTTGATTAGATCCTTTTATCATGTCATGTGAGCCGAGCATCCGCTGTCTAATATCCATGTTTTTGTCTTCTTTTGAGAAATCGGTCCCTGCTACACAGAAAATCTATTTAGGTCCCCGCATCCTTTCGGGTCCTGCAAGGTCAGTCATGTGGATCCAACCTTTTGGTATCCACACTTGTTTCACTCTTACAGTTCGTGAAACTAAATCACATTTTTGTGATTGATCACCCTTTCTTCTAAAATAGTGTGTGCTGCGTGAATGCATGTTTGGAACGAATGTGGTGTGTGAACTCTTCCTGAAATGACTATTCTGGAGAATGTCTTTAGAAATTATTCTCGGGTGAGTAGCCATCACGGTCTTTTAAGTATAAAACTGTCTAGACTCTAGCCTTGAATAGGTGTTCCTCATATTCAGAGATTTGTTATGATGAATCGGAGTTCTATCATAACTTCTCGGATTAATATTGCAACATTAACATGTTGCTTAGTTGTTCTTGTTGGTAAAACTGGATTTCTTGCATATGAAACACTATGCTAGTCCAATTTTAAATGAAAGTCATTTCTCCTCTCGACAATTGGTTTAGACAGTTTACGAACAGCATTATTATACTGTCGAGCTGCCAGTTTAGGGTCAGTTTTTGAACAGTATTTGGTCTTAACACCTTGCTTTACTAGTTCTTTGAGATTATCATTTCCTTTCGCCAACATATGACTTGGACTGGGGTTGGCTTTGACAGAGCGCAACTATGTTTTCTTAGTCTCAGAAGTAAATGCACGTAAGTTCATGGATGTTCCATTCTGGTGTGTTCTAAAAATCCAATTCCACGTTTATCAAAAAAATGTTTTTGAACACTCAGAATTCCATGTAGTTTCCTAAAACTCTTTTTGAAAGTACATTCGCATTTAGCGGGTTTGGTTTTCTTCAAGGAATCATACTCTATTGAAATACTTTCAAAATCTTTAAGAAGTTTTGAATGTTCTTCCTTGAGGTTTTCTAGTTCCTCCCTGATTGACCTTTTTCTTTTGATTTCATTGGTCAAAACTGAAATTTCTGATTTCAGCGAGGCATTTTCACTAATCACTTTATCTTTAATTTCATGAAAATTTTCAAATTCTTTGATAATTCTTTTAAAAGAAATGTCCTCTAAGCTTGAGTGACATGGTTCAGAGTTGACATCAGAACATATAGATGCACTAGATGTGGGCAGATTAGTTGTTACCATAATTTTGCGGTTTGAAGTGCTTTCTTCATCATCGGTAATGTCTCCATCAATCCCTGCCATGAAGGCAAGGAATGCTTCCTCAATATTTTCATCCTCAGACGTGTAGTAACAATCATCATGGTCTGGTACGTCTGGCACTTCGGTTCTTATGAGCATTGCTTGGGCAACGACTTTAGATGCTCTCCTTTCAAATACCTTCTTCAATCTGTCTCTCTTCTCCTGAGAGACTAGAGGGCATTCGTGCTTCAGATGATTTGGAGAGTTGCATTCGTAGCATGTGCATGGCTCTCTCTTTGTGAACCTTTGCTCACTGGACCAAGATTCTTTTTCCTTTCCTTTTGCTTTCTCGAGAAGTATGGCCAGGTTTCTCAGTTGTTCCTCCAGTTTGGACACTGACAGTTCAGTTTCCATCTTCTGAACTGTGTTGGAGGTGTCCTTCACTGGTGTAGATAGATAAGAAGTTTTTTCAAAGTGAACTGGCCTTTTTGATCGCCTTTGGAAGTCTCTCTTCACGAAGAATGTTGCGTCGCCATCAGCTAATGAGTTTGGAGTTTTGGCAGCTTCGTTCATGTTCACCATCTGAATATCCCATTCATGGGCTTGGAGTTCGGCGAACAACTCTTTGGTGGTCATTTTTTAGAGATCCGTGGTTTTCAAACTTGTGGTTTTGACAAACCAGTCTTCGTTCGAAAGTCTTGAAAGAATTTTGGCATTCATATCAACCACCTTTTCTTCTCTTCCAAGATTTTTCATTTCACTGACGATGGTATTAAACCTTGCTTCCATCGATTTGATTGATTCGTCAGGTAGCATGTGGAAGGATTCATAGTTCTCCACGACGACCTGCTTCTTATTTCGCTTCATCGCTTCTGTTTCTTTTGTGAGGTCGTTGATCCAATCCCAAAGTTCCTTAGCCAAGTTGTTCTCTTTGGCTGCGTCCATGAGAGAATCTGGGAGGGATTGTATGATCATTTCCTGTGTGATGAGATCAACCTGATGACGTTTCTTGTCCTCAAGTGTCCAGTCCTCCATTGGTTTATCGATCATTTCGACACTGCCTGGATCTTCTCCTGTTGCAAGGTTGACTTTAGGAATCTGGATCTTCAGAGGTCCATTCTTCAGAAATTCATCCATCTCTAGATGTTGAGCTTTTAGTTGAATGAGACACTTTTTCTTCCAACTTCTCCGGGTTGTACTTAGGAAGGCTTGGATAACTCATCATTATCTTAAGATAATCTGCTCGCTAATCACACTTAACAAACAATTAGAGTGTAAGGAAGTACGGATCCGGTCTTAAGCGACTCAAAACAGGACAATCTAGAAAGACCGACCTGCTCTGATACCACTTGTTGGTCCTAGATCAGAGTGCGTATAACGTGCAGCGGTAGTATTGAGACAGTTAATTACACTCTAAAACGTGGACAATTCAGTTTCTTTATAACACAGTTTTTATGTGACAGTTTTTAAAAGCACAGTTTGCATTAGCCAGCAGTAGGTTAAAAGTTTTACAGTTATAAGCAGTTAACAGTTATACACTTCAACACTTCCAGACAAGTGTTGAAGTTTTCAAGATATAATTGAAAACTGTAAGATGCGTAAATTAAGTAATACTATAAGTGACACATGATATTTACAGTGGTTCAGAGCCTTAAGTCCTACCTCCACTCTTCGGAAATCTGATCCAGAAATTCACTAAGTTATGAAGATATAGTCCTCACAATCTATAGCCAGTTGCTGTAGACCTCCGTCCACAACACAACTCGCTCAGGAAGTTGTACTTCACTCCTTCTTCAATTTTTCGAAGGCTCTGCATCTTCTCTGTGGACTGGTAGTCGTCGAACATAAACTGAGGACAAACCTCCCTTTTCATTCTCCGGTAGATTGGATGGTTGAGTTCTTCCCAGAACGTACACTAGTTAGCAGTTGCTCGTAATAACCTTCTCTTCTCTCAGAAGATAAGGCTGCTATGTTCTTACTCGAAAAGTAAGAACACCAAGAAAGTATATTAAGTCAGTAGACTTAATCCTCCTGCACAAAAGGTCACACGGAGAATCTCGCTGTGGACGGCAACAGGCGAGGTGGTTCTCGAGAAGGATTCTTTAAGCAATAATGCCTCGTTTTCAATAACTGAACCACGGAATAAATGTCTTCTTGTTTGAGAGTGTTTAATGCTTTGAGCTTTAAATTAGGCAGAGTGACGACAAGGATTAATGTGTCAAAGGTTGTTTTGTCTCTGTCGTTCCTACTATTTATAGTTGTAGAAGAGAAAATAGCAGGTAGAGACAATTTGAACGATGTCCAATCAGAGTCCATCCTTCTCTGCAAAGTAGCCTGCACTTCTGCCTTTTATGCGGTATTGTCCTGCTTTTGCAGGTCAGTTTGTAATTGATGTGTCAAATGCCGAACAATGTTGTACGCCAGTCACAACTGAGTGTCTGTCTATTTTTTTATCATTGACTTCTTTAACGTTCTACTGTGACTGATCGGCATCTTGCTATGTACACATTCCTTGATGCGAAAATATCCTGGTCTGAAACTGTGAGCGCCTCTCAACAGTTTATTTGTGAAAAATGTGTCCATAATTTTCTTTGATATATAAACCTTGACAGGAAAAACTGTCTGCGCAGTTTTTTCGTAACCATTACACTGCTATTTTTCTTTGTCCTTTATGATTGATTGTTATCACGTTTGAATGGCTTCTTCTTCAAAAATGTTCCACAGTTTTGACAGTTGTCTTCTCCTAAACTATTACAATTCGATTATCCTATACAAGGATTACATGAGGTAATAACTCTAAGGACTAGACTTTGGTATATATTGTTGACACATCAAAATATTAAATTAAGGTGGGATTTCTACATCAACACCTAACAATATGCTCAAGAATCTTAGCCTGCAATTTATCTTTAATTTTCTACTTAGGTCTTTTAAAATTAAAAAAATTCAGTCCGTGCAAATAATTTAATGTTCTCATCACTTGGTGCGATCAACTAATTTTACTTAGTGTTAGGAACTAAATTTTAGTCCCCTCCTTAATTTGATATTTTGATATGTCAAAACTCACTGTAGCACTAAGTTTCTAGAGTCTAAACTGTAATCCATGTATAGGATTAATTGTGTAATAATAGAGCTTAGGTGTTGAAGACCAAGCAAAGGTTTTGCTCGAGATTTGATGAAGTGTATGAGCGTGAAACTTGGTTTCACTAAGTATGGCCAATGTCTATACTGAGTTTGGGACTCAGTATAGTGTGTACCATACTGACTTATGAGAAGTCAATATGAGGGTTGCCCATACTGACTATGGAATGTTAGTATGGAGGTCTTACTTTGTAAGCACGTGGAACACAAGGAGAATCAAGCTCACTCAGACTTAAAGGCATATGATGGCTAAGTAAAAGTTAGTACGAGGATGTCCATACTTGGATTCCTCGGACTGAAGCTGAGTCTGACAAGAGCAGGTGTAAAGTACATGAAGTACATCCTTTTCAGAGCAGAGCAGAACAGAGCAAAGTACATGGGTTTGATTGGATGACATTTAAAATGTCTCTGACAACTGGATATCTGTGTCTAATGGGCATAATTTCAAACACCCAAGAATTTCTCTATAAATAGGTCCGCATTTCAACCTTAAAAGGTTACGAACTTTTAAGCTAAGACAAGTCAAAGCTCTGCCAGACTTTCTACTCAAACTTTCTATTTACTCCGTGATCTACTCATGAAACATGAGTTTCTAACTCAAGCTAAACATCCGTGCTAAGTGGTTCAAAGCACGAGGCTAAGCATTAAAACTTAAGCTACCTCTTTGTTAATATATCCTTCGAAGATATATTCACAGCAGACAGTTTTAACTCTGGGATTCTAACTATCAGGGAATCTAGACAGCCCTAATAAGTTCTGGGAAGAACAACAAACATCCAACTACCAGAAAGAAGGCTGCGAGGTGCGTCCTCACTTCAACCTGAAGATTAAGTAAGCTTGCAAGGAGTTTCAAGACGAGTGATGATAGCAGACTGAAGGACGGAGTGCCAACGGGCTATCCATAGATCACAGGAAGACTTGTAATCTCATACTTTGTGGATTCTCTGATTAATTTCGGAAGAGTGGACGTAGGATTTTTATATCCGAACCACTATAATATCCTAAGTCTTTACTTGTTTTCATTTAGTTTCTGCATACTTAGTTTCTCCAAACTTTCTTTAAACCTCCAATACTTGTCTAAGTATTGATGTGTATATTTGTGAAACTTACTTAAGAAATATTTGACCTAAACTTAATCTTTCAAAAACCCTAAACTGAGTTCCAGTCAGTTTAGGAGAACAAGTGCATTATAAACTTACTTCCGTTGCATAATACATTCAACTCTGATTTCGGGACCAACACTTAGCATTAGTTTTTTATGAATTCACTTTTAATTTTTTTCTTACCACACTAAACTCGATTCCTACCATCCTAAACTCGATTCTTTAATATTTTTCTTACCACACTAAACCCGGTTTCTACCATCCTAAACTCGATTCCTTCCCGATCATGATTTGATTCTTATCCAATTCTGACCGGTTCTGGTCTGATTTTGATCCAGTTTGAGTTTGACCCGATTCCTACCACCCTAAACCCGATTCGTACTCGATCTTGACCCAATTCATACTGACCTTGACCCGATTCCTACCTTAATATTTACTACCCAATTCCTACATTAAAATTTTTTACCTTAATAATTATTGATATTGATACAAATAAATTGTATTTAGGCAAATTCCGACCTCAACACATTTTTAGTTTATTTTTTAAATTTTAAATTATAATCTTTCAGTAAAATAAATTTAATATACATTTTTGGTAATGATCTCATCATCATCACAATAATAATTGCATTGATTTCCGACTTAAACAATCCCCACATTAAAAATTATACTTATAAGTATTTTTGTGATATGTTCATAACATTGGATATTTTTATGATATATTTTATAATTTTGGGCATTTCAAAATATTTCCACTTCATTTTTATGGGAATAATTATGAGGCTATATGAATATAATTATAATATTATATAATAATTTAATTAATATTTTCAAAAAGTAATGTTGAGAAAAAATGTGATTGTGTTTAGAGTAACCATTTAAAATATTTAAAAATGTATTAGTTACACTATACTTTGATTTATCAGTATTATCGTAAGTCATGCATTTTATTTATTAGGATGATTCTTTTATCCATCATATTTATTTTGGGACCCAATACATTTGGTACAAAATAGGAGAATTGTCGATTCAAGATCCAAAAGATAGTTTAATTATCAATTCAGGACCCGAAAGATGATTTGTCAATCCAGGACTCGAAAGATTAAAAAATTCTCAATCTAGGACCTCAATATCAGGTCCTGGATTGAGAATTGTATGATCGTTCGGGTCCTGGATTGAGAATTATTGTAATCTTTCAGGTCCTGAATTGAGAATTAATCTTTCGGGTCCTGAATCGATAATTAAACTATCTTTCAAGTCTTGAGTTGATAAAACTCCTACAAAATACTACTTAAAATGGGAAATAATATAGTGAATTCAATATCTTATCTAATTTAAATATTATATTGGCATGTAAAATAAAACGATGTAGTTAATTTTAATTTAGCCAAATAAACATATATAATAATTTTATTTTGTTATGTGTCTTATGGTATTTTGTTTTTTTATTCTTATATTGAGTGTATATATTGGGTTTGTTTTTATATTTGATAACAAAAGTATATTTTTACAAATTAAAATATAAATTCAAAACATTAAATTTATACAAGTGATAAGTACACAACATTTGCACCCTCTTCAGCTCTTTTAATTTGGGTATAATATAAATTTTAAATATAAATTAAAAAAAATAAATGTGTGGGGTAGATCTTGTTTGCAATATCTATTATCAGTTTATTATAACACGTTTATACATCTGGAGATGCCAAATATATAATTATATAAATGAATATTGATGATTAATTTTGATACGTAGACTAATATAACTCAAGTATATAAATGAATATTAATTATTAATAATGAGCGTATTCTTGTATAATATTATTACATAGTAAAGTAAGAAAACAACATTAAATAATAATGATTATTATATTCAGTTCTGTTGTGAATTGAAGCGATGCATACATAAATAACTAACAGAAAATAAATGACACAAAGAATTATAATGGTTCGGGCACAAGCTTTACATCCACTCTTCAAGCCTCTTTGGTGATGATATTATTATTATGATGAAGAAAATAAAAAATATGTGACAATTATAATTGGTTGGGAACAGGGGTATATATAGGGAGATATTCCTAGATAGATATGGTAAAATATTTCTAAATCTAAATCTATCTCTAATAGATTTATTCATATCCAAATGTTATAGTGATAAGGATAAATTTTGTCCAAATAGGAAACAAGATATACACCATATCCTTCTCATATCTATCAAACTCGAACAGCTCATCGAGTTCCTCGACCTACATGGGCTCGACCCACTTCCGTCGAACTACAATCGACCCAGTCTCAGACCGACAAGCGAACTACTTTTCGAGCTAGATATTGAGACTACTCCAACAATTCTCCACCTTAGGCTCAATATCATCTCGGCTTGGCACCTCCTCTTCAGTTTGACTTCAATAGTTTGATCAGTTTAAAAAAGTACTCAAACTTATTACTTGGAACTGACTTCGTAATCATATACGCAGGATTATCGAAGGTATTAACCTTGTACAGGTCGACCTCACTAGCTGCCACCACATCTCTAATAAAATGAAACATCACATCTATGTGCTCAATTCTCTCATGATGAACATCATTCTTTGCCAACTACAAAGCACCTTGATTATCAAAGGAAACCTTCATCGTTCCTTGACCAATCCCAAGTTCATTTATAAACCCGAGCAACCACAGACCTTACTTAATCGCATCGGTCAAGGAAATGTACTCTGCCTCTGTCAAAGATAAGACAACTACTCTCTACAGACTTGCTCTCTAACAAATATTCATTCCATATGATGTGAACACAAAACCCGTTAATGACTTACTCGTATCCATACATCCTGCATAATCCAAGTCTACGAACCCTTTGACTGGGAGCCTCGAGCTCGAACCTTCATCCTCGAAGACTAGACTCTTCCCAACTGTTTCTTGAACATACCTGAGGACCCACTTCAGAGCTGCCCAATGCTCTTTCCTAGGTTCGACCATGAACCTACTAACCATGCTGAGAGCATAAGCAAAATCCGATCTCGTACAGATAATAGAATACATCAACGAACCAACAATGCTCACATAAGGAACACCTCTCATAAGATCTCGTTCATCCTCGTCGAGTTTTCCAGCAGCACTCAACTTGAAATGAGCTGCTAATGAAGTGAGCACATGCTTTACATCCTTCATTGTTGGGAAATTTGGCTAAGTTTCCCTTCCCCAGTAGCTAATTGTATAGATTAT
>JAPKLW010000211.1:400356-522558 GCA_026898455.1 Plectranthus barbatus
AAATTTGGCTAAGTTTCCCTTCCCCAGTAGCTAATTGTATAGATTATAGTTTTGGTGGATCAAAACCTAAGTCCTACCAGCGTCAGTTTGTCTCTAGAATAGCTCTAGTCTCAAATGTAAAGTCCTGTTTAGGTCTTTTGAGTTGTAAGTCGCAGCTGATCAAGACTCATGCTGGCTACTGTTCACCAGCATGAGATGTGCTTACCAGTTGAGAGAAGTCTCACCAGCAAGCGGCTGACAAGACTCATGCTGACACTGTTCATCAGCATGAGTAGAGCTAACGACTGGCTACTGTTCACCAGTTGGGAAGGTTTTCATCAGCAGGCAGCTGGCAAACCTTACCAGCAGAATAGGTGTTCTCACTGACACTGTTCACCAGCGGTGAAGCCACCAGTCATGGGAGATTCCAAGAGTTAACATCAGACATATTGGTAGACTTAGATTGTGCCAACGCAAGTCACCAGCAGAGACTGCCAGCACAAGATCACCAGTATGTTCTACCAGTCGGATGTTACCAGCAGAATTCAAGATTCGCTCTCCCAGAGTCTTAGAGACAAAAAGAAGATTCGTCTGAGGAATAAACTGACAAAGTATGACTTAAGGGAGGATACCTTAAAGTCTATCAGTTCAAGACACCAGTTCCGATTCCTCGTACTGACAAATAGTGCCGTTCTGACATAAAGAGATCAATGTCAGATAAAGTGGACAAAAGCATGGCGCTTTCCGGAAATTCCTACCTGCCGCCGTCAGAAGGACATGCGACGACAGAGACCTTTTCCGGATGAGTCCAAACGGCTAGAAATTTGAATGGGATCCTGCGTCTATAAATAGGTCGGAGCTACCAACATTTAAGACGCTTGCACGCTTGCTGGCTTGCTTCTCCACATTCAATACTCTTCTCCGAACGCTCAACTACCGAAAGGCATAAACTTTATTGCAAGCAAGCAAATCGTTCGAGGCTTTTCTTAAAGCTTATCCGTGTGTTGATTTATCAAACACGAGACTTCAAGCTTCCAGCTTGTAAGTTACTGATCTCTTTGGTGATCTTTCTCTTCCGAGGAAGTTCACAGCAGCTCTTGTGCCAGCCAGCACCTGAGTTATTACGGGCAGTTTGCCGTATTGAGATTCACGTTCTTGGGAGAACTAAAACACCCAGTCAGCTGTGGAGGTTGAAGTGACGTGCTCGCACTCCACCATCTGACGAGAGTTGAAGAGGAAACAGGACCGGGAGCGGTTGATCTAGTGAACTGGTGGACGGGGCATTCACCAGCTAGAGATAGATCGTAGGACACCTGTGACCGATTACTCTTTACGTTCTTGGGAGAACTGAACACCCAGTCAGCTGTGGAGGTTGAAGTGACGTGCTCGCACTCCACCAGCTGATAAGAGTTGAAGAAGGAATCAAGGCCGGGAGCAGTTGATCTAGTGAACTGGTGGACGGGGCATTCACCAGCTAGAGATAGATCGTAGGACTCTTGTACCTGATTACTCTTAGTGAATTTCCAGTGCTACGACTGGAGAGTGGACGTAGATCAGTTGATCGAACCACTATAAAAATCCTTTTGTCTTTATCAGCTTTCTGCATTTTCATACTGATTTGAAACCCAGCACTCAAGTGCTGGTGTATATCTGAAAACTGATATAACTGTGCAAACAAGGCTAAGATATTCTAAGTCTTGAGCTACCAGCTGACCAGCCAGTCGCCAGTCAGCTGAGTACTCATAGTGCCAGTTGACTTACCAGCTGACAAGGTCCCAGTCAGCTGAGTAACCAGCAGAGCGCAAGAAACGAATTAACACAGTTTCCGCTGCCAAGTTATACCCTGATAATCCGGGACCAACATTCATTCCATGCTTCTCAAGAAACTTCAACAAGTATCCCTCTTGGATAATGTGATTCTTCTTTGAGCCCTGCCTCGAACTATATCCATCCCCAGGATCTTTCGAGCACAACCGAGATCCTTCATCTTGAACTCCTAACTCAAAGCTTCTTTCAGTTCGGCTATCCCTTTCTTATCTAGACTCTCTATCAACATATCATTTACATACAACAGTAGATAAATTCGAGTCTTCATATCTTTACCTCAAAAATATACACATCGATCTTGTTTGCATCGAACAAAGTCCTGCTGAATCATAAACTTGTCGAAGCACCTATTCCACTGCCTCGGAGACTGCTTCAATCCATACAATGACTTCTTCAGAAGACACACCTTCTCCCGTCTACCAGTTTCCTTCGAAACCCTCAGACTGCATCATAAGGATCCTTTCTTCCAGCTCTCCATACAGAAATGTGGTCTTCACATCCAGTTGTTCCAACTCCATGTCGTATCGAGCAACTAATGACAAGATTAGCCTGATTGACCTTTGTTTCACCACCGGCGCAAACACCTCGCCATAAGCCACACCTTCCCGTTGCGTGAAACATCGAGTAACTAGTCTAGCCTTGAATCTAACCCCAGAAACCTCCAGCTTCTTATTAAAGATCCTCTTACAACTAACTATCGATTGCTTCTCCCTCGGCTTATCCACCAACTCCCAGGTGTCATTCTTATTCAAGGAGTCCATCTCCTCCTTCATGGCATCAAGCCACTTGAGCCTCTCCTTATAACTTATGGCCTCGATATAGCTCTTCGGCTCAGTATCATCTAGCTCTACCTCTTCTGCCATAACGAAAACATATGCTACCACATCAGCATATCAAAAATGAGTGGGAGGTCTTATCTACCTTCGTTCCCTATCTCTCGTGAGACTCAAACCACTTCCATCACGCCATCTACCTGAGGTGCAGTCTTCGACCCACTAGTCGACTCCACCTTAATCTCAGCAACCGGTCTATTTCCTTCGACCTTGTTAGATCGTTCTTGTTCCTCGAGAGCACCAATTTGTTTCTCGAGAATATTAGCACGTTCATCGGCCCCTTTATCCAAATCTCCTACCAGCTCCTCCTTGAATGTCATACCCCTATTAATGATGCACTTTCTTATATCCAGCTCGAGACACCATAACTCGTGCCCTCTTACAACTTCGGGGTACCCAATGAATATGCATTTCAATGCCCTCCTCCGAAGCTTATCTTCTTTGATGTTTGCATAAGCCACGCAACCAAAAGCTCTAAGGTTGTTAAAAACTGGAGGGTGACCAGACCATATTTCACCCGGTGTCTTGAAACCTAGTGCAGTCGAGGGGCACCAATTGATCAAATAAGCTGCAGTAGTCACTAATTCTACCCGGAACGACTTTGGTAACTTTGCACTGAACGACATGCACCTTGTTCTTTCTAGTAATGTATGATTGTACATTTCCGCCAATCCATTCAGCTGAGGTGCTCCAGCCATTGTCTTGTGCCTTGTAATACCCTGCTTTGAACAGTACCTCTCGAACTCCTTCGAGCAATACTCAAGGCCATTGTCAGTTCGCGGCCTCTTCACCTTTCTTCCTGTCTTATTTTCGATCAGCACTTTCCACTTCTTGAAGGTCTCTAAAGCATCACTCTATTTCTTAAAGATGTAGACCCACACCTTTCTTGAGTGATCATCAATGAGGCTCATGAAGAACCTCGCTCCTCTATTCGAACTGACCCTTGAAGGTCCTCATAGATCTGAGTGGATATAGTCCAGAGTTCCTCGAGCTCTCTGTCGACCTACTCCAATTTTATTCGGTGAGACTTCCCATAAATGCAATTCTCACATAAATCCATCTCTCTGATGTTATCCTCGAGCAAAAGATCTTGCTTCGATAACTCCTGCAGCCCCCTCTCACTATTGTGACCCCTGCCTTCAATCATATGAGTCTCCCAAGTGTGGGAGATCAAGAAATAGCACTTCAAACATTATCACTTCGATAAAACCGGCCCTACGAGTCCGAACTAACGAATTATTTTGAGTCTGTTATCTACTGCAAGTACACTCTAGAATAGAAATGGCTATTGTTGGGGTAAAAGCCTAAATGGACCTGCTCGAGCTTTAAGAAGATCCACAGTTTCGGCCCAAGCTTCTAGAACAGCTCAGGACACGCAACTCAAAATTAATGTGCATTTCTAAAGGATCTATGCAGGTGCAGCACCTCAGGTTGACCTCAAGCAGGACCAATTCACGACACCTAGAAAAACTAGGTCAGAAGGAGAACCTGGCCTCATCGAGGAGGTCGTCGAGCGCACTTCCTCAAAGGAGGTTGTCTGAAGTTGGTCCTTGGATAAGCTCGTCGAGGTCGCATCTGGCGGATGAGATAGAGAATTTACAAGAAAGGCGTCAGCGGTTTTAGCAGCCCGATCTTCGCCGAATCAACTTCAACTACCCCTAACTCACAGGGAATATGGTGGCTAAGGTTTAGGAGACTTTTATTTGACACCCCCCCAATGATCTATAAATAGGGGGGATCAACATCATTTCACTATCTATTGACTTTGGTACTCATACTCTAGCCTAGCCAAAATTGTAAAGCAGTGGTAGCTCGACCTGCTACAATCCGTTATGCACCTTCATTTCTTGAGGTTGAACAATTATTTGTTCTAAATTTTTAGTATAATCTTTCCCTTGTAATTATCTTCTGTTGATTACATATTGTTTTATTGTACATTATTATTTTCCATTTATTTCACATTATTTCCTCCTATTTTTCCATATGATTCCTTGGAGATGTGCAACTCCTAAAATTGTGTAAAAGCTAGCGGTTAGGGTTTAGGTGGTTAGGAGACATGTATTTGACTCCCATATGAACTATAAATAGGGGTAGTCGACTTTATTTCACTACTTCTTGACTCTTGTACTCTCAACACTCATTTAGCTTAGCTGAAATTCTGTCACATCAGTTGTTCGGCCTACTATCGTGCACCTGTTGTTCCTTGTAATTAATCAATTGTTTGATCTCGCTTTCAATTTACGTACTTATTAATTATTATCTTCGATCACTGTTGGTCTCGAAATTAGATAGTATAATGTGCAAAGGAATGTAAGTTTGGATATGCACTTGTTCTCGAAATTGACTGAAACTCAGTTTAGGGTAATAAAAAAATAAGTTAAGCTCAGAAAGTAAATAAATAAGTTTCAGATTTATACACTTCAATACTTAGAAAAGTATTGAAGGTTTCAAAATCAGTATGAGAAACTTAAGTATGTTAATCTTAAATGAAAGCAAGTAAATGACTCAGGATATTATAGTGGTTCGGACTTAATATCATACTTCCACTCTTCTGAACTTAATCCAAAAACTGCTAAGATTTGTACAATTTTCCTTATGATCTATGAATAGCCCGTCGACACTCCGTCCTTCGATTCGCTGTCGTCACTCACCTAGGAACTTCTTGTTGGCTTAGTCTTCAAGTTGATGTTAGGACGCACCCCACAGCCTTCCTTCTGGTGGTTGGATGTTTGCACATTCGTCCCAAAACTGAGCTTGGTTGGCAGATGCCCATAAAAATCAGATCCCCAGAGTAGGAACTGACTGTTGTGAATATATCTTTGGAAGATATATTCACCAAGAAGTAGCTTTAGGTTATAGCTTCAGCCTCGTGCTTATGAACAGAAGCACAGAAATATTAACTTGAGTTGAAAACTCAAGTCTCATGTTAAAGAACACGGAGTATCAGAAAGCTTTTCAGATGAAAGTTTGACAGAGCTTTGGCATATCTTAGCTTGAGAGTTCGTAACTTTTTTAGATTGAAATGTAGACCTATTTATAGGATAATCCTTAGGTGTTTGAAATTCTGCCCGTTAGAAACAAAATTCCAATTGCTAGAGACATGGAGAATGTCGTCCAATCATGCCCATTCTTTAGTAGGTCTGCTCAGCTCTGAAAAGGTTGTACTTTCTACCTGCTCTTGTCAGACTAAGTTTCAGTCCGAGGAATACAAGTATGGAACATCCTCATACGGACTTTACTTAGCAATCATACGCCTTTAAGTCTAACTACGCTTGATTCGCCTTGTGTTCCGCGTGCTCTAGAAATAAGACTTTCATACTGACATTCCATAGTCAGTATGGGCAACCCTCATACGGACTTCTGAAAGGTCAGTATGGCAAACTCTATAATCTGTTCCCAAACTCAGTATAGGCCTTCGCCCTACTTAGTGAAACTAAGTTTCACACACGAACACTTCTTCAAATCTCGAGCATCTCATTTGCTCGGTCATTAGCACCTAGGATTTATTACAACTCAAATAATCCTATAGGAGAATTACAAGATAGAACTCTAGAAACTTAGTGCTAAAATAAGTTTTGACATATCAAAATATCAAATTAAGGAGGGAACTAAAGCTTAGTTCCTAACAATCACTATTGTGCAGTTTCGCCGTCCTTAATTCATTTACGCATATTATTCTCATTATTTCGAATTATTTGTTGCTATTATTTCCATGGTTCATCAGACCCTATATTTGTACGAAATTGGACATCAAAAAAGTATAATTTCATATATTATACGAAAGTCTACGTGATGGTACGTGATTAAGGCGTAGAATCTCTAAATTTTATTTTTGTTACACCTTTTAGTAACCAAACACATGCAATATGGATTTTGTTTGAAAGATAATAAATTATCTTTAATTTGATATGTAATACATGTGAAAGTAATTTAAATTGAATGAGTTGTGATCATATAAAATTTAGAGTAATTTAATTAGAAGAGAGAGAAACAATATTACAAAATTACACAATAATGCACTCTATAGTGTATAATGAATACTGAATTCATTTAAACTATTGATATGCAAGATTGGATAATTAATCAAATCTCTCTCTCTCTCTCTCTATATATATATATATATATATATATGTGTGTGTGTGTGTGTGTGTGTGTGTGTGTGTGTTGGTAATTCGGGTACTTTGTGGTAAATTCCTGATGTGAAATATTTAATTTCATCGTAATTAAATAATACCAACATAATCTACACGAAGAGTAGATGATCGTGGTATATTTATTTTCTCAAATCCAAATTCCGATGAGTGAGAAATGAGACCACGAAGTGACACGGTTGGTGGGTTATTATATAAGTGGAGTTATGTAATAAATGAAGTGTCACACATTGATAGATTAAAGTAGTTAATCTATGTTTAAATACCATTATGGTTGAGGTGTGTAATAACCAAGTGTGAAGTGTATGTGGCACCCAGTGGCTTGCCTGGCGCGCCGCCGCCGCTCGCCTCCCCCCGCCTTGGCCTACGGCCTCAATGAGGCCGGTGGCCGAGCATCCGCGCCCGTGACCCATGCCCCAACCCCGACCTCGATCTCAGCTCTCGGTTCTCGGTTCTCGGCAATTGGTCTTTGGGTGGTCTTTGGGCTCTTGGGTGGGTGCTTGGCTTGGCTTGGTCCACGGTGCCTTATCTTTTTAGGCTAGTGGCTGATGAGTCACCCACGTGTTGCAATTGCATGCTGAATGATTTCAGCACATTAAGCACATGTTGAACTACACAACATCCGTAACGGCTACAGTCTTGAATTGGATTGACCGTTACAACCGTGGTTAATGCCTGTAACGGCTCCAGCATTGATGGAGAGACAGGCTCCCCCTTGGTCGAACTCGCCTGTAAATAGGCTTGTCTTGAGCTATCTCCGGTTACCCAGACGTACCCCTGAGAGAGAACAGACGTTTTCCCCGTCGCAAGACAAGAGGCAAGCTCTCGCAACCTATACTACAACATTTTCCTCATATTGCTGCATCTTTTTTGTTGTTCTTCTGCAACTCAGTTTCGCCTATGTTTAGTTCGCTGGAGCCTTTACGATTGCGGTGCTGCCTCGAAAAGGACGAAGCCATTTTACCTTTGGGGACAAACCGTCGTTAGACGAGCACTACGTCGACGAATTTGTCTTGCGGGAAGAGGGCTTCCTCGACTCGGCTGGGATTTATCCCATTTTATTTTCTTTTATTTATTTAATTTTTTTTATTTCAATTGTTCTCGTACTAGCAGTACCTGCAGATATAGCTGTAGAAACTTGTTGTACTAGACATAATTACTTGTAGTGTTTTCAGTTCTTCTTCGCAGATCTTGTAACCAACAATTGCAAGACAAATTTACTACTTCTCAAGATCAAAGATGGCTGATCACTCTCTCAATGGTGGTGGTGGAAGCAACTCCAACAATGGTGCTAAGCTCCCTCCGAATGCCTAAGCCGAAAAGCCCTTCAAGTTTGGAGGAGTGGACTTCAAGATTTGGCAACAAAAAATGCTATTCTACCTCACTACGCTTGGATTGGCGGCCTACTTGAAGGAAGACAAGCCGGAGCTTGCCGATGATGAGGCCGATCAAAACAAGAGAATAGGTTTTGATAATTGGTGTCAAGGGGACTTTCTTTGTCAAAACTTTGTATTAAATTGTCTAGTAGATCCCCTATACACCGTTTATTGTAATGTAAACACCGCAAAAGAGTTATGGGAACAACTAGAAAAGAAATACAAGACGGACGATGCGGGTACTAAGAAGTACGCCGTGGCCAAGCACCTGTCATACCTTATGGTTGATGGTCGTTCGTTGGTGGAATAAGTGCAAGAGTTTCAACTCATTTTGCATAATGCTCACGCCGAGGGGATGTTACTCCCCGAGGCCTTCAATGTGGCTGTGGTCATTGAGAAGTTGCCTCCTTCGTGGAAGGATTTCAAGAGCTACCTTAAGCATAAGCAAAAGGCTATGTCTCTTGAAGATTTGGTTGTCAAGCTTCGTATTGAAGAGGACAATCGAAAGGTGGATCCTAAGCCGAGTGCTATGGATGCCAAGGTAATTTGATGGAACGTGTTGGTCCATCAAAGAAAAAGAAAAGACCCAACCCGTCGAACAAGGGGATTGTTATCCAAGATCCTAAGTTCAAGGGTGTTTGCTACAATTGTGGCAAAAGTGGGAATATGGCGAATCAATGCAAAAAGCCTAAAAGTAAAGGCAAAGCAAAGATGGATGCCAACCATGTTGAACCCGATAGTGATTGGGATGATGACTTGTGTGCCTAGGTAGAGGTTATCTCAAGTTAAATGTAATGGCACAACGCCTAGCCGAAAAGAAAATCAATAAAGTTGAATTTACTTCTTCTTATTTGATTGAGTGCTCTTCTTTGTGGCATGTAAGATTGGGACATGTAAATCTTAATGCAATAAAGAGATTAGTAAATTTGAATTTACTAAAAGTGGCTGAATTTAAACAAACTAAATGTGAAATTTGTGTTGAGGCAAGAACGTTGTTTAATTCAATCAAAATGAGCACTAAACCTCTAGAGTTGAGACACACGGATTTGTGTGATTTCAAATTGGTGCAAACTAGAGGTGGGAAAAGTATTTCATTACTTTTGTTGATGGTTGCACCTGATATTGCTATCTCTACTTATTGAAAAGTAAAGATGAAGCAATTGATGCCTTTAAAAATTATAAAAAAGAGGCCGAAAATTAATTGAGTACTCGGATCAAGATGATTCGTAATGATAGAGGTCGAGAATATGTTGCACCATAAGAAGAATTATGCGCCGCTTCGGGCATTATCATCAAATAACAGCACCTTACTCACCTCAGTCCAATTGTGTTGCTGAAAGGAAAAATTGGACACTAAAGGAAATGATGAATGTCCTATTAATGAGTTCGGAGTTACCCCAAGATATGTGGGGTGAAGCTGTCTTGACAGCTAACTATATCTTGAATAAGATACCTCTTAAAGCGAAAGAGGAGACACCTTCTGAGTTGTGGAAAGGTCGAAAACCTTCCTACAAGTATCTAAAGGTGTGGAGTTGTTTAGCAAAGGTCGAAGTAACTTTACCCAAAAAAGTTGCAATTGGACCTAAAACAATCGATTGCATCTTTATAGGGTATGCTTTAAATAGTGCTGCCTATCAATTTTGGTGCACAAATTGGATAATCCGAATGTGACCGAAGGCACCACTATAGAGTCAGGAATGCTATATTCTTTGAGCATATCTATCCTTGTAAAGATAAGGAAGATGTACCGACTATGTCTAGAAAAAGGACATATGAAGAGGCTACTAGTTCTACTCCTATAGAGGAAGAACTGAGACGTAGTCAGAGGGCTAGAGTAGCTAAAAGTTTTGGTCCGGATTTCATCACCTACATGTTAGATGATGAGCCTCGAACCATTAAAGAAGCCTTAGCTAGAACCGATGCCTCACTATGGCAAGAAGCCATTAATAGTGAGATTGAATTGATTATGCAAAATCATACTCGCCTTGTGGCGAAAGGCTTAAAACAAAGAGAGGGAGATGACATGTTGATCATGTGTAGGAATCAACAAATGATTGTTGATACCAAACGAATGTTGGAGAAGAACTTTGACATGAAAGATATGGGTGTGGCTGATGTGATTCTTGGAATCAAAATCATAAGGCAACCTAATGGAATTGTCCTATCACAGTCTCAGTATGTTGAGAAAGTGTTAAGGAAATTCAATGCCTATGATAGTTCCCCAGCCAAAACACCGTTAAAAAACAAAGGTGACCCTATTGGTCAAGAGGAATATGCAAGGGTCATTGATAGTCTAATGTATTTGACTAACTGTACAAGATCGGATCTTGCATATGCGGTAAACAAATTCAGCAGATACACGAGCAATCCCAGTAATGATCACTGGAAGGCTCTTGTGAGAGTTTTGAGATACTGGAAGTATACTCTTAACTTGGGGTTGTGTTATACAAGTTTTCCACCTGTACTTGAAGGATACAGTGATTGGATCTCTGATTCAAATGACTCCCACTCAACAAGTGGATACGTATTTATGATCGGTGGGGGGCAGTGTCGTGGAAATCCACGAAGCAAACTTGTATAGCTCGTTCTACAATGGAATCCGAGTTTATTGCTTTAGATAAAGCAGGTGAAGAAGTAGAATGGCTTCGACACTTTCTAAAGGATGTCCCTTGTTGGAATAAGCCTGTGCCGTCAGTGATAATTCATTGTGATAGCCAAGCGGCTATTGGTCGAGCTCAAAATAATATGTACAACGGTAAGTCAAGACATATACGTCGTCGACATAATACCGTTAGACAATTGATCTCGAATGGTGTGATATTCATTGATTATGTGAAATCAATTGATAACCTTGCGGATCCACTAACCAAAGGGTTAAATCGAGATCAAATGTGTAAATTACTAGAGGGAATGAGATTCAAATCCACATTATGAATGAGTGTAGTGGATACCCAACCTAGATAATTGGAGATCCCAAGAACTAGGTTCAATGGGACAACTAAGCTACACAAGTTCGAGTGATAACACCCACAAGATAATGTCTTTTCTAGTGGCGATGCCTTGGAAAATGACTTATCTACCCTTCCCTAAAGATAGCAAGTGAGGTGTTATGAGCCTGCATGTGGTATAGGTTAAGTCCTAAGTGACTTTTAATGACTCCTGAAAACCTCATGATGGTTGAGCTAGGCAGGAATGCTCGAAATAGGCGGTCACCTATATAAGTGGAAGTGGGGGCCGCTTCAAATGAACACTAATGAATCCAAAGGGGGTGTCCATGGCCTGTAATGGAACCAAATATGAGAACAAATAGAGGTTGAAATGTTAATGTTTCAATGTTGTTGTCTCGGTACACACGATGGAGGATTAGTTCAAGGTATCCCTACCACTAAGCCGCCAGTGTGCCCGATAACATTGAAGATGAATGGTTCAAAGCCATAAGCTACCTGTTCTGGTGCGTTAACATCTCTCAAAACTGAGTTGGCTATGCATCATATTTTTTTGGCATTTCCACTCATGGGGGGATTGTTGGTAATTCGGGTACTTTGTGGTAAATTCTCGATGTGAAATATTTAATTTTGTCGTAATTAAATATTACCAACATAATCTACGTGAAGAGTAGATGATCGTGGTATATTTGTTTTCTCAAATCCGAATTCCGGTGAGTGAGAAATGATACCACGAAGTGACACGGTTGGTGGGTTATTACATAAGTAGAGATATGTAATAAAAGAAGTGTCCCACATTGATAGATTAAAGTAGTTAATCTATGTTTAAATACCATTATGGTTGAGGAGTGTAATAACCAAGTGTGCAGTGTATGTGGCACGCGGTGGCTCGCCTCGCACGTCGCCGCCACTCGCCTCGCCCCGCCCCGCCTCGGCCTACGGCCACAGTGAGGCCGGTGGCCGAGCCCCCGCGCCTGTGACCCATGCCCCGACCCCGACCTCGGTCTCAGTCTTGGCTCTCAATTCTCGGTTCTTGGCAATTGGTCTTTGGGTGGTCTTTGGGCTCTTGGGTCCTTGGCTTGGCTTGGTCCACTGTGTCTTATCTTTTTAGAAAAGTGAAATGAGCCTACGAGCTCAACACATTGACGGTCGATGTGGCTAGACCAGTCGACATGGTGCGCAATGGGCATGTGACGTGGTTGATGAGTCAGCCACGTGTTGCAATTGCATGCTGAACGATTTCAGCACATTAAGCACATGTTGAATTACACAACATCCGTAACGGCTCCAGCCTTGAATTGGCTTGACAGTTACAACCGTGGTTAATGCCTGTAACGGCTCCAGCATTGATGGAGAGATAGGCTCCCCCTTGGCGGAACTCGCCTATAAATAGGCTTGTCTTGAGCTATCTCCGGTTACCCCGACGTACCCCTGAGTGAGAACAGATGTTTTCCCCGTCTCCAGACAAGAGGCAAGCTCTCGCAGCCTATACTACAACCTTTTCCTCATATTGCTGCATCTTATTGTTGTTCTTCTGCAACTCAGTTTCGCCTCTGTTTGGTTTGCCGGAGCCTTTTCGATTGCGGTGCTGCCTCGAAAAGGACGAAGCCGTATTATCTTTGGGGTCAAACCGCCGTTAGATGAGCACTACATCGGCGAATTTGTCTGGTGGGAAGAGGGCTTCCTCGACTCGGCTGGGTTTTTTCCCGTTTTACTTTCTTTTATTTATTTAATTTCTTTTTATTTCAATTGTTCTCGTACTAGTAGTACCTGCAGATATTGTTGTAGAAACTTGTTGTACTAGACATAATTACTTGCAGTGTTTTCAGTTCTTCTTCGCAGATCTTGTAACCAACTATATATATATATATATAGAGTTGTGTTCAAATCCGAACTAAATGCTGTGAATGAACTATGAACTTTTCATTGTTGTGTGTTTAATTGATCATTGTAGTTTATATGATAGTTCATTATAATACTTAATTATGATATTTCATTATTGTGTGTGTAATTGATCATTGTAGTGTATATGATACTGTAATGAGATATTATACATGCAATAATGATCAATTACATACACAACAATGAAAGTTCATAGTTCATTCAGGAAGATATATAGATATATATATATATATATATAAGATCATGTAAGAAAAAAGAATGAATCTTATCAATTCAATTTTGCAACTACCTTTTTGCAGTAGATTTTATTTTTTGTATCCGCATAACCGTGTAATGAACAATAGCATAAATAACAATCAATTATCATATATATTGTAATTCAATAAAGAGATATCTTAATGATTAAAATAAATGCATTAAGTCAAATTATGTGTAGCTTCATATCATCATCGCAAACAAGAACATATGAAACAACACAAGTAAAATTAAATATATTAAACAATAAAATTATGTTAAACATTATAATGAACTATAAATGGCTATGTAATGAAGTGAATGAGTGATTATAATGATACATGTAATAAATACATAACAAAAATCTGATGGATATATATACTAAAAGCATTATGATTGGTATATTATGAACAAGGTTTTTGGTTAATATACAAGGAATTATTAATGTTCTGTATTCATCTCCTATCTGAATTAACAAGCATGTATCGCAAATACTTTTATCCTCTTATTCGTTAATAGGAGATCATTCAGTGTGTAGTAAATCATGGCAGATCGTATGGATTGCTTGACCTAGCGAGATATAAACCATTATCACAACTGAGACATTCCCAGGATAGACTTTTGGTATAGGCTGGAACATACGCGGTAATGAGAAACTTATCTTGGTTGCTAGGTATGTTGCTGCGTGCTGTACACATTAATAAGACCTATGTAAAGATCAATTTCTTATATGACATTAAAGAAATCTTGATCTTGATGGCTTGATGGAATCCTAAGCCTAATGAAGGTACGAAAGCATATACAAATTTGTGTATCACTTAGAAATACCATGGGGGAGAGACTTTGTTGTACTCGTATATTTGTATCTTGGGTGGTAGAAGTTTGTGCATGACTGTTCTTGACTAAAACTAGGTAACCATATCCAGTATAGGATGGTGACATTCTCTGAGCAGCTCAGAAAGTTCATTATGTTAAAGTCTGCAGGCTAATTAAGTTCAAGCATAAGTGATAATATTGAGTGGATGGACTCAGGAGTAAAAGATGTTAATTAATTTATTGGCTTGTCAGAGCTTAAATTAATTAATGGATGTTTGTAACCTTAAATATGAGAATATATATACCGAGCTTATGCAACCCGTTCCTCATAACGTAGCAACAAAGAGGTAGGACAATATTGATTCTCTGGTGCCATGAGTCAATATTAAGTAACTAATTATGTTTTGGGTTTAAAATGACTATTAATTAATTGATAGACCTTCTTTGTTATTTGCATGTTGGTCCCTGGTTTGGCCCATGAAAAGCTCAAGCCCATTAGAGATCAGAATTCTCCTATAAATACCCATCAGGTTCTCAAATCATAACACACCACATAATCATAAGTTGCTAAGTAGAAAACCAGAGAATGGGTAGCTGCTAGTAGGAGACTAGATTTGAAAGAGGGAAATAAATTCTGCTTCTTAGTAGGCACGACATCCTGAGAAAATCTTCAAAGATATCGGATCAGAGCGAGGGATACAGATCAGAAGATCAGGTCTGGACAATCTTTTTCTCTTCTTTTCTCTCTCTGTTTTGAATTTCATTGATTAAATTTAAAGATTTAATTCCTTTATATTGTTGGATTAAATCTGGTTGCGCAAGAAAGAGAATTGAAGATCAAAATCCTTGCGCAACTAGTTCAGAGTTTATACAATCTAGGTATTCCACAAATCTAATCTTCGCAATCCAATAGGAGCATGCTATGAACTATTATCGGCATATCAATTTATTTTAGATCCAATATTCAGCCTGGATAGCGGATTAGCAATTCAGTTTGTAACAATCCCTTCAAAATCTCCATTAACAGGTAGGCTTGCATCTATTTCTCAGCATCCTCCAATGTTGAAATTAATGTTTCAATAGAATATCACAGCATCCTCCAAACTCTTAAAATATTTCCCCTCACGATGCTTCGAAGCATTATCGCAAACACGAGAGTACATGACTAAGAATATATTAAAATTGGAAAATCTGAATTCATCAGCTTATTATGAACTATTTCAAATAGAATGAAACAAATTTGGAGAAAAATGAATGTCCAAAAAACATCGGACTCTAAAGATATTATTTAATTTGTAAAACTCATATTCAGCAACTAATAATGAACACTTAATTCAAATATAATGATACAATTTAGGAATAACGATGAGCTAGGAAAAATCATAAAGCACTGCAATGTACTCCCTCCGTCCAGTCATTTTAATGACGGAGGATAATGCACAAAAACCAAGTGTTGCTAGTGTAATATATTTAATATTTTATTGGTGAGTGGGAAAAAAGTTGCATTTTTAGGAAATGGGACGGACCAAAAAGGAAAATTGGACTAATATGACGAGACAGAGGGAGTATTATTTAATTTATAAAAACCCAATTCATCACTGAATAATAAACAATTAATTAATATAAAATGATAAAAATTACCAAATAAAGATGAATATCGAAAAAAACTAGACACAAACAAAACTTTGAAGATATATGATGAAATTATGTTTTTAGGAACTAATTTTAGTTCCCTCAGTTTGATGTTTTAATATATCAAAACTTGCTTTAGCATTAAGTTTCTAGAGTTCTTCCTTGTAATTCTTGTATAGGATTATTCGTGTTGTAATAGAACTTAGGTGCGGAAGACCGAGCAAAGGAGATGCTCGAGATTTGAAGAAGTGTCCGTGCGTGCAAATTGGTTTCACTGAGTATGGACAAGGCCTATACTGAGTTTAAATACTTAGTATATAGTTTACCATACTGACTTATAAGAAGTCAATATGAGGGTTGTCCATATTGACTATGAAATGTCAGTATAGAAACCTTACTTTGTAAGCACGTGGAACACAAGGCGAACCAAGCTCAAACAGACTTAAAGGCGTATGATTGCTAAGTGAAAGTCAGTATGAATATGTCCATACTTGGATTCCTCGGACTAAAGCCGAGACGTGCACTCTTTGTAGTAATTTGAACCATTGATGTATTTGTTTAAGTTTTTTACTAATTTAGTTTCTTTTTAAGTTGGTCTGTACTTGGAAACTCTATTACTTTATTGCACTGTACTGGGTAATGAATGTTTTGGTGGAAGGGTTGTATTTGCATTCTATTGATCAATGTTTAATGATGACAATTTTTTCTTTCTCGTGAGACTTGCATTGATGATTTGCGGTATGAATTGATGAGGTGCATATTTTTAAGGAATTGATTTTGGCCTCTAGAATATTCTTTGCTTGTGAGAACTTGAGCCTATGTTCGTTTGTTGAGAGTATGTCACTGTAAACTTTACCTCTAGAACTTGATTTGGTTTCAGTCTCAAAATTGTAGAGGAATGCCATGAACTTAGAAATGATCTTAGGCCATCATTTCATAGCCTCATTAATACCCAAACACAAACCAGTTACATAATCCCTTGCTAACCCGTTGAGCTTATAAATCTTTTATTTGAGAACGGATGATAGGAGGTTTGGATGGAGTATATGGGTATCTTTTGATGATAGGTTCTAATATGAAGTAGTATTATAGTAGTACGTAGTCCAAATATGCCTATGGACAATATATAAGAGGGATACCGATGATAGCCTAATAAGTGCATAATGTGTACACAATGTTCCAGTTTAGCTTTATTATAATATACATATGCATATACATAAAAAAAGGTGTGTAGATTATTTAAGTAGGAAACTAAATAAGTGTGGTATGAGATGAGAAGACAGTCGTGTGAATGAAGTTATAAGGATGTGTCTGTTTAGTCACTTAGCCAAATATTTCATACCTTACAACAATGTGCCTACTTTAGAACCTTAATTAAAGACCTTTTTTATCTTTGTTCTAACATTCCCAAAGTAAGTGGAGAGTTTAAACAACAAGCAAGCCTATGGTAGGGAAGTTGTACAGTTGACATTTTGAGAGTATACACTAGCCTATCTTACAATTTGAGAGAAAATTGAATGATAAACTATCTTGTGAGAAGCAGATTTCTAGAGGTCAAGATTGAAATCGGGAATTGTTGTACTTAATTGATGATTATTGTGGTTGTTGACTCGAGAATCAAAACCCCCTTTGTGTCTGAAACGATTATTGATCAATAAATGTACCCCTCATGTTTATCATTTTCTTTTATTTATTTTCTACATTGATCGAGGACAAACAATAGTTTAAGTTTGGTAAATACTCAATTTGTGCATTTACTACTGTGAATTTGCTCGATATTTGCCTTGGATTGGATCGTTCAGTGACATTTCTGTGCTTAATTCATATTCTTCTATGAAATATTATGTTTGGTTTGGTTTTGGGTTATCTATGCAGGCTTCAAGCACAATCGAGTTGTTTATATGATATGACTGAGTGTTATGGTGCCGATCGGTGCTTGTTTGCATCGGGAAAATGAAAAAGTGATAAAAGGTCGATGAGAAGTTGCATTTTCCTTTCGTGACAGAAACGATGATCCGAAACACAAACTCGGTTGTCGCCGAGTTTGCAAATGGGTCACCAAATCTATATTTCCTCCAATTGTCTACGGTGCAAAGACGGTGACCGACACGCATAGATGGCGGTCGCCATCTTTACTTTACGGGTTGTCGAACGTGTTTTAAAGCCCAAAATCTGATGTAATTTCCATATCTTTTTGGAATTGTTCAAATTGGGTATAAATATAGGGTTCCAAAGTTCAAAACCATCATCGTTCATTATTTTGGGAATTTTATTTTAGGGAGAGAATGGAGAACAAAGCATAGAACACAAAGTACGGAGATTGAAGATTCATAATTGAAGACCACGGTTTTTAGTTAAATGTTTCCCATATCTTCCTGTATTTCTTTTTCTTTGTTGATGGAATTAAGCATGTCTGGCTAAATACACTTTGGATTCTAGGGTTTGAACCTGTGATCGATTTTATGCAATAATTTATTTAATTCGATTTTCCTTTTTCATTCGCATTCTGTTATCCAGGGTTTTGATTATTTGCTTGATATTGGCCATTGATGGCGAATTGATTGATATTTCTTGAACTGAGAGGTCTAGGTTTATCAATAGGTTTTATAGGATAATTAGATTGGATAATTCGAATATTTGAGAGGAATTTGAATTATTGAAAGGTTTAGAAATCTGAGGTTTTAATTAAGAGTAAAATTCTTTCTGCGCATCCGAGAGGAGTCTTTAGGAATTTTATTTCCATGTTATAGTTTAGTATTTGACAGAATCGTCTGATAACATATTCATGATTAACCCATGTGTTTGGAAATTATATTGGAATTCGATTGAATAAATGTTTTGCATAAATGTTCATTATAGTGGATAATCCTGGAATCCTGTTATCACCATATTTTCTAAATAATCTTTTATTTCCTTCTTAATTAATTACTTTCAAGATTGCCAAGTTTAATAAATCAACCTTTTTTTATCAAAGTCTTTAGATAGTAGTAAAATATTAGTTTTTGAATGCTTCATTATATTTCGAGCCTGCAATCCTTGTGTTCGATATTATTTATTACATGCCATCTATAATGGTCTGTACACTTGCAGAATAACGTGTTGCAAAACACGCTATCAAGTTTTTGGCGCCGTTGTCGGGGATCGCATAGATTTATAATTAACACTATTTCTGATATTAAGCCACTAATCTAGATTTTATTTTTATTTTATGTGTTGATCACTTTTGGTGTCTTTTTAGGTATTATATGCAAACCAGATTGAAAGGTCCTCCACTTGAACCTATAGATTCGGAGATCGAAGCTACTTGTCGAAGGAATTCCGCCAGAAGAAAATTAGCATTCCCTATGGCTGACAGTCATGCAGCATAGTTTGCAGAATTGCAGAGGCAATTACAGGAGATGAATCTGAAGCTCCAGGAGCAAGAAGCTCAAGCAGCGCCTCATGATGCAAAGCTACTTGTCAAAGGAATTCCGCAAGAAGAAAATTAGCATTCCCTATGGCTGACAATCACGCTGCACAGATTACAGAGTTGCAAAGGAAACTACAGGACATGAATCTGAAACTCCAAGGGCCGGAAGCTCAAACAGTACCTCATGATGCAACCATTTATGAGATGTATGAGCCTATGACTGACCGACATCGCCATGCTGACATTGGGCCAAAGGTGAACACGTTTAACTTTGAATTGAAGACGGGATTGATCCATACATCTCAACAAAATTAGTTTGGAGGGTATCCTTCTGAAGATCCTCATGTGCACAACCAGTCCATCCTATTACTGTGTGACACAGTCATGCAGAATCAGGTGCTTGTTGACTACATTAGACTTCGGTTGTTCTCCTTCACGTTGTGCAATAGAGTTTTATCTTAGTATCTATCACACAACCGCAGCGAGATCGCAACATGGGAGGAGCTTTGCAGACAGTTTTTGATCCTGTTTTTCCCACCAAGCAAGACTATCAGGCTGCCGACTCAAATTGCTCAGTTCGGGCAATTTTTTGGAGTGTCTCTATATGAGGCATGGGAACGTTATAAGGATCTTCTTTGTGCTTTCCCTTATCATGGATTCATTGAAAAGCAACAAGTGTGCTATTTCTATGGGGGGCTTGACAATGAGACTCAGAAGCAGGTAAATGTTTTTGTTGGAGGCTCTATCACTGCTAGACCCCCTAAGGAGGGTATGAAATTGTTGGAAACTATGGCGATGAGTGAGTACAACTGGCCTACAGAAAGAAATGATCGCAGGGTGGAAGCAGTTGACGATACTGGAGATTTGGCTACTGAAGTCAGATTGATGAAACATGAGGTAGCTGCTTCTACTAAGTTACTAGAGACTCGTCTCAGTAAGCTGGAGAATAATCAACCTCAGTATGGATTTGATCAGGTGGCTGAATTTCAAGTTGAGGATGCGAATTATTTCAATCAGAGGAACTTCAACAACAACAGAGGGTATCCGGCAGGGAACATGGCCTACCAGCCCAACAACAGGAACCACCTCAATTCCTCCTATGCTAATCTGAATAATTCGCTGTAGCCCCCACCTAGGTTTTCTGTAACCAATGGGGCGATTAATGAGACTAAGGAGCCAAGCATGAGGGAACTCCTCACTCAATTTATTGCAGTATCTAAGGCTAAGACAAGTAAGATGGAGAGGATATTACAGAGTTGCAGACTTGCATGGGTGAGATAGGAAAACATATGAAGCAGATAGACACTCATATTTCCCAGATTGCCAAAGAGATTGGCAATCAGTACACTCCTGGACAGTTCCCTAGTAATATTGTGGTGAGCCCGAAGGATCATTGCAATGTCATTATGACTCGTAGTGGAAAGGCATATAAAGGTCCATCCATTCCAGCTGATATGCCTGTGCAACCTGAAGTTGCACACCCTGATGATGTTCTTCCTGAAGAAGAAATATTGAAAAAGAGTAAGGGTACTTGTCCTGAAGACAGTACCAAACCTGCTAGACAAGTGTCGGTTCCCATCCCACTTAGGTTTGCCAAGGAGCAGAAGGATGAGAGATATAAGAGGTTTCTAAAGCATATGAAGAAAATCCACATCAATTTACCTCTTATTGAAGTTGTACAGGAAATTCCTGAGCATATGAAATTCCTGAAAGATATGGTTACCCAGAAGAAGCCATTTGGAGCATTCGAGACAGTCAATTTGTTCAACGAATGCAGTGTTATAATCCAGAAGAAGATGCCATTTAAAAGGGCGGATCCGGGTTGTTTCTCAATCACCTGCATTATTGGGGGACAAAGTTTTGAGAAGGTCCTCTGTGATTCGGGGGCTAGCATCAACCTGATGCCTCTCTCTATCTTCAAGAAGCTGCAAATTGGGAATATCAAGCTTACCACCATCAAGCTTCAGATGGCAGATCAATCAGTGAAGTATCCTGAAGGGGTAGTTTAGGATGTGTTGGTGAATGTTGGCCAGTATATTTTCCCTATGATTTTGTGGTCCTGGTTATAGAGGAGGACATAAATATTTCGTTGATACTTGGGAGACCGTTCCAGAATATTGCTGATCCCCTGATTGATGTGAAGAAAGGAGAGCTTACTTTGAGGGTGAATGATGAGAAAATTACATTATCCATCTACAAAGCAATGGAGAGGCATGATTCTGGTGGATACTTCGAGGAGTGCGACATGGTGCAGGTTTTGTGTGCTTTTGATTCTTCTTTTTTTATTTCTGATTCTTTAGATTATGGTGTTCAAAATTATGTTTATTCCTCTAATGAGCTATATGATGCGTGTGATGAGTTGTTGGAGTCTGTTCTAGCTTTAGACATTGCATATGAGAAGAACAGAGTGGAGAATGCACATTTTCTGAAGTTGAGGAGTGATGAGGAAGAAGAGGAAGCCCGCAAGAAGAGTCTGAAGTAGGAGACGAAGAAAGAACCACCAGTTCTGGAGCTGAAGCCTCTGCTGGATCATCTGAGGTACGTTTATCTAGGGGATAATGAAACATACCCGGTAATTATATCTGCTACCCTATCTTCTATTCAGTTAGAGAGATAATTAAGAGTATTGAGAGACCACCAATTTGCTATTGGATGGTTGTTATCTGACATCAAGGGTATTAGCCCTTCAATCTGTATGCACAAGATTTTACTTGAGGATGGGTATAAACCGAAGGTGCAGCCGCAGTGATGGTTGAATCCCATTATGCAGGAGATTGAGCAGAAGGAGGTACTCAAACTGTTGGATTCTGGCATGATCTATGCCATCTCGGATAATGAATGGGTAAGTCCTACTCAAGTGGTGGCCAAGAAGGGAGGTACTACAATCATCAAGGATGAGAATGGCCAGGAAATTGCTCACAGGCCTGTTACAGGTTGGAGGATGTGCATTGACTATAGAGAAATTAATTTTGTTACTCTTAAACATCACTTTCCCCTTCCCTTTATTGACTAGATATAAGATAAGTTGGTTGGGTATGATTTTTACTGCTTTTTAGATGGTTATTCAGGATATAACTAAATTGTTATTGCCCCTGAGGACCAACATAAATCTGCTTTTACTTGTCCTTATGGTATTTTTGCATATAGACGGATGTCTTTTGGATTATGTAATGCTCCTGCTACTTTCCAGAGATGTATGATGTCTATTTTTAGTGGACTTGTAGACAATATCATGGAAGTGTTCATGGATGATTTTTCTATGTTTGGTCATTCATTTGATAACTGTTTGGAAAACCTTATTACTGTGTTGCAGCGCTGTGAGGAAACTAACCTTGTTCTGAATTGGGAAAAGTGTCATTTTATGGTACGAGAAGGCATTGTTCTAGGCCACAATGTTTCTGTTGCAGGTTTGGAGGTGGATCCCGCAGAGATCGTTGCTCTCTCAAAGCTACCACCCGCACTAACGAGAAGTCGGTGAGGAGTTTTCTGGGTCATGCAGGCTTCTACAGGAGATTTATCATGGAGTTTTCTAAAATTTCTAAGCCCCTGAGTTCTTTATTAGTAAAAGATGCAAATTTTGTTTTTGATGAACAATGTTTGTAGGCCTTTGAGAAGTTGAAGCAAGCCCTCACCACAGCTCCGATTCTTATCTCACCGGACAAGTCAGAGCCATTTGTCCTCATGTGCAATCCCAGAGACTCTGTTGTTGGAGCTGCTCTGGGACAGTCGAAGAACAAGATTTTCAAGGTGATTCATTATGCAAGTAAGACCTTGGATGGTGCTTAGGTCAACTATACAACCACAAAAAAGGAGCTATTGGTTGTGGTTTTTGCGTTTGATAAGTTTTGTGCTTATTTTGGGGGGGCAAAGACAGTTGTGTATACGGATCATGCTACCATTCGTTATCTGTTCGAGAAGAAGGAAGCAAAGCCTAGGCTGATTCAATGGATCTTACTACTACAGGAATTTGACATGGAGATTAAAGATCGCAAGGGATGCGGGAATGTGGTGGCAGACCATCTATCTAGGCTGGAAAATTCGGTGGAGGGAGATGATCCTCAGATTTGTATTACTGAGGTGTTTCCGGATGAGTAGTTTCTAGTAGTCGAGAAGGTGGATACATGGTACATGGATCTTGTGAATTATCTAGTTGCCGGTGTTCTACCACCTGATCTAACTTCCCATTAGAGGAGGAAGTTTCTGCATGACTGCAAGTTTTACTACTGGGATAAGCCTTTTCTATACCACCGTTGTACTGATATGGTGATTAGGCAGTGCATTGGAATGCAGGAGAGGAATCAGATTATGGAGGACTGTCACTTGTCCCCATATGGTGGTCACTGCACGGCGAATAGGACGACAATAAAAATCCTGATCAGCAGATTTTATTGGCCTACTATCTATTGCGAATGTCAGAAGTTCGTGGCTACATGTGATCGATCCCAGAGGATGGGGAACATATCCAAGAGAGATGAGATGCCTCAGAAGTACATGTTGAAGGTTGAGAAATTCGATGTTTGGGGCATTGACATCATGGGATCGTTCCCTAAATCCACGACTATCAGCATATCTTATTGGTTGTGGATTATGTGACCCGGTGGGTAGAGGCTATCTCCACTGTGATTAGTGACTCAAAGGTAGTGCTGAAATTTCTTCAGAATAACATCTTGACTTGAATCGGAGCACCTTGAGCACTACTGAGCGATGAAGGGTCACACTTCAAGAACAAGTGACTTGGAAGCTTGTTGGGCAAGTATGGAGTTCACCACAAGATCACTTCCCTGTACCATCCTCAGGCCAATGGGCAAGCAGAGTTAGCCAATCGCGAGATTAAACGGGTTCTAGAAAAATTAGTGGTGCAAGAAAGGATTGGGCTACTCGGCTTGATGATGCTCTATGGGCATCCAGGATGGCTTTCAAAACTCCTATAGTTATGTCGCCATACCAGTCGGTGTTTGGGAAGTAATGTCATCTACCGGTGGAATTGGAGCATAGAGCATTCTGGGCTGTGAAGAAGATTAACTGGGAGTTGAAACCTGCAGAGGAGAAGAGATGTCTTCAGCTCACAGAGCTTGAAGAATTCTAGAATGAGGCCTATGAGAGTTCAAGGTTGTACAAGGAGCGTGCTAAGAAATTCCATGATCAACACATTCGAAGCCGCAAATTCACCCCGGGCGATCAGGTACTAGTGTTTAACTCTCGTCTGCATTTGTTTCCAGGAAAACTGAATGCTATGTGGACTAGTCCATACAGCATTCAAAAGGTAAATTCTAATGGCACCTTTGAATTGCTTGGCACTGAGGTAATTTATTCACTGTTAATGGTCAGCGAGTCAAAAAGTATTTTCATTCTAAGTTGGTGTCATTTGTCTGACAAACTGACTTGATTGATCCATAGGATAAACTACTGCTATGTCTTGCTGCACACAATAAATAAAGCGTTTGTTGGGAGGCAACCGAACTTTTACTGCTTTCTAGTCATTTGAATTTGTGTCGTAATTCCTATTTTTGTACTTTAAGCTCACTTTGGGTGTTTAAGGTTGTTTAGTGCAGAAAAAGAGAAGGAAACAAGCGGAATCCCATGAAATTACAAACTCGGCAACTAGAATACAAAGTTGACGGTCGTCGTACGTGAAAATTGGGTCGCCAAGTTCGTCGTCAAAATATTTCAGGTTCGACACTAACTCGGCGACCAGAAAATAGATTCAACGGTCACCGAATATGTTGGTTAGGTCGGTGAGTTTGTAAAATTTTCATTTTGCATACGACACAAATTCGACGACCCATTTACAATTATGGCGGTCCCCAAAAATGTAAGCGTGTCACCAAAATTGTCGAAATATCATTTTTGCTTCAGGACAAATTCGGCGATCGTCAAATTTGTTTTACGGGTCACCGTTTCTGTTGGGATTTTGTTAAATTCAAATCTTCCTCTCTTTTATATCACTTTTCTTTCTCTCTCTACTCCAAAACCTCAAACCCACAAAACCCTCTCATCTTTCTCTCTAAATTACTCCTTCCGCACACAAAATTTCACAAATTCCTTCCACACATTGCTTAACCCATCACTCCGTGAACGATTTTATCCGAGCACATTGTGGATATTTGCCCAAAAATGAAAATTCTCAATTTCTAGGGTTTCAAATTTTTTGGTATTTTTGCTTCAAATTCAAGTAATTTTTGCTTTCGTTCTTATTAATTCAAGTTTTTAAGTGTCAATTCATGTCTTGGTATGCAATGTGGGTTGAGTTTTGCCGATTGTTGATTTTTGGTTGTGCTTGAACATGAATTTGGGGGTATTTGAGTTGAATTTTGGTTGAATTGAAAAATTGGGGGTCTCATGTGCTTGATTGTGCTTTTTGGAGAGTTAATTTGGCATTAATGATGTTGGAATTGTTGGTTTGTGATTTTTGAAGAATTTGGTATATGAATTTGATTGGGGGAAATTGGTATATTTGGGAAATTGGTGTTGATTGCTTAGTCCTATTGATTATTAGAGGATTTGTCCTTTACTTGCTTGTTTTGTCTAGCTTCTATTTTAATTTGGAGCCTTGGTTGAGTTTGGAGGATGTACTGCTTCATTATGGGTTTGAGAGTTGTGGAAATTGAGTGACATTGCCTATGTTGATATAAGTTTAGTTGAGTGATCTTGTAATTGTTTGAGTCTAGGGGATGTTATTGTTTTCATATTTAGTTTAACTTTCTTGTTTTTCCTTTAAATTGTTGGGTTCTGAGTTTATTACTTTGAGTGTAGGAACCATCATGGCACCACGACACCGCCCTGCCAACAGGTCAAATATCGAGCCGGAATACTATAGAATAGACCTCCACGGGATGGAGTTCTTGGATGCCTTCGAACGCGTAGTCCATCGGGGGGTAGAAGCCACGAGGTATATCGACATAGAGGCCCTCCAGACCTTAGGGCTCTATGACTGTGTGAAAGAGCTGTTCGAGGGCATTAGGTGGCGGGCCATTCTGAATATGGCGGCTCCTACCTACCAAAGACTAACGTTGGAGGTGATGAGTACACTCAATGTCACCATTGTAGACCGATCTACTTCGACGGCTGCAATATTCTGGGCAATGAATGCAGACAGGTGTATCACAGCCCAGGAAATTAACAAAGCCTTCAGAGTCCCTAATATCGGGGACTACAACAAATCACAAGGGTTCAATGCCAAGATCTTTTGGCCCGAGCTGTGCCTCGCCGCTGATAGCAAATGGGAGTAGGGGACTTCGAAAGCCACTATGATCTGGAACCCTATTTTTCGGGTCATCCAGTGCATCTTGGCACACACTCTCTTTGCCAGGAAGGATAATAGATCTGTTCGGGATGCAGAGCTGCTTGTGATGTACTGCATGTTGCACTGGTAGTACCTAAACTTTGAAGTATTATTTCTGTAGCAGTCCCAGAGAGTCATTGAGGCCACCCGGGGGTTGATATGTATCGGGGGCTTCTGGACACATGTCCTTCTCTTGATGGAGATATCTACAGCTCATCTGCGGGCTGAGCCAATTGAGTTTCTTACGTTGCAGCGATTGTTCGATCTGCGGTTCCTCACCACCGGCCACCCCTCTACTACTTCCGCCAGCGCGTACTCCCCCACTTTCCGTTGCCAAAGTCTGAGCTCACTAATGTAGGTGTTCGCCGCTTTCGCGACAACTGGCATCTGGACACTCATGCAGACACGTCAGCAGTCTTTACTGCAGAGGCAGAGCGCGGGGGGCCTCACCAGCCAGACAGAGATGACTAGAACACTGAGGCCGAGGAGGAGAGACAACAGCCTCCAGTATAGCCGCCTCCCATAGAGCAGCCACCTAGGGATGATACCCAGGGTGAGTTATTCCGCAGGACTCATGGTGAGTTATCTACTTTCTATGAGCGTCGCACCCACCGTGTGGCGTTCGAGGAGAGATCGGGTGCCCAGGAGCAGTAGTGGAGCGAATGGAGTGCACAGCTACAGGCGCTTTCTGAGGCACAAACCTCGTATGCTGTCGAGCGTCGCTCTTTCAAGGAGGAGCAGCGCCAGGAGTGGCTCCACCGGAGATCGTTCGAGGAGGAGCAATGCTAGGAGTGGACCCACTAGAGGTCCTTTGAGGATGAGCAACGGCAGCAGTGGGTGCAGCAGCAGGCAGCACAGCTGGCTCAGTGGCAGTAGCAGCAGACCGAGTGGCAGCGACAGCAGGAGGCTAAGGAGCAGATGCGCCAATCCATGGCTCACATCCCACAGTATTGGCCACCACCGCAGTGAGGAGTTCATGAGGTGTCACACACATCTCCATGATCTTTTCCCCACAAACTTATCCTTTCCTTCGCATTGAATATGTTTGGGGGAGGGGATGTGATCGGCGATGTGTGTTTCTACCCTTTTTACTTTATTTTTATTATCTAATTTGAGACGTGCACTCTTTGTAGTAATGTGAACCACAGATGTATTTGTTTTAAGTTTCTTACTACTTTAGTTTCTTTTTAAGTTGATCTGAACTTGGAAACCCTATTACTTTATTGCATTGTACCGGGTAATGAATGATTTGGTGGAAGGGTTGTATTTACATTCTATTGATCAATGTATAATGATGTCAAATATTTCTTTCTCGTGAAACTTGCATTGATGATTTGCAGTATGAGTTGATGAGGTGCATATTTTTGTGGAATGGATTTTGGCCTCTAAGATATGCTTTTCCTATGAGAACTTGAGCCTTTGTTTGTTTGTTGAGAGTATGTCAGAGTACACTTTACCTCTTGAACTTGTTTTAGTTTCTGTCTCAAAACTGTAGAGGATGGTCATGAATTTAGAAATGATCTTAGGCCATCATTTCATAGCCTCATTAATACCCAAACACTAACATGTTACTAATCTCTTGCTAACATATTAAGCTTATAAACCTTTTATTTGAGAAACGGATGATAGGAGGTTTGGATTGAGTATATGGGTACTTGTTGATGGTAGGTGCTAATATGAAGTTGTATTATGGTAGTACGTAGTCCAAATCTGCCTGCAGACAATATATATATATATATATATATATATATATATATATATATATATATATATAAAGAGGGATATTGATGATAGCCTAATAAGTGCATAATGTGTGCACAATGTTCCCGTTTAGCTTTGTTGTAGTATACATATGCATATACATAAAAAAAAAGGTGTGTAGATTATTTAAGTAGGTAAATAATTAAGTGTGGAATGTGATGAAGAGACATTCGAGTGAAATAAGTTATAAGGATATATATGTTTAGGCACTTAGCCAAATATTCCTTACCTTTCACAAATGTGCCTGCATTAGAACCTTTATTAAAGATATTTTTTATCTTTGTTCTAACATTACCAAAGTCAGTGGAGAGTATAGACAACAAGCAAGCCTATGGTAGGGAAGTTGTACAGTTGACATTTTGAGAGTATACACTAGCTTATCTTACAATTTGAGTGAAAATTGAGTGATGCACTATCCTGTGAGAAGCATATTTCTAGAGGTCAAGACTGAAACCGTGAATTGTTGTACTTAATTGATGATTGATGTGGCTGTTGATGCGGAAATCACAACCCCCATTGTGTCTGAAATGATTATTGATCAATAAATGTACCCCTAGTGTTTGTGTTTATCATTTTCTTTCATTTATTTTCTTCATTGTTCGAGGATGAACAATAGTTTAAGTTTGGGGGGTTGATAAGCACTCAATTTGTGCATTTACTATTGTGAATTTGTCGGAGATTTGCCTTGGATTATATCATTCAGTGACATTTATGTGCTTAATTCATATTCTTCTATGAAATATTACGTTTGGTTTGGTTTTGGGTTGTCTATGTAGGATTCACGCTCAATCGAGTTGTTTACAGGATATGACTGAGTGTTATGGTGTCGATAGGTGCTGGTTTGCATCGGGAAGAGGAATAACTGAGAAAAGGTCGACGAGAAGTTGCATTTTCCTTTCGTGACAGAAAAGGCAATCCAAAATACGAACTTGGCGATCGCTGAGTTCGCAAATGGGTCACCAAATTTGTATTTTCCTCTAATTGCCTACGGCGCAAAGACGATGATCGACACGCACAGATGGCGGTTGCCATCTTTGCTTTACGGGTCGCCGAACGTGTTTTAAAGCCCGAAATCTGATGTAATTTCCATATCTTCTTGGATTTGTACAAGTTAGACATAAATATAGGTTTCCAAAGTTCAAAACCATCATCGTTCATTATTTTGAAGCCGAACGTGTTTTAAAGCCCAAAATCTGGTGTTACTTCTATATCTTTTTGGATTTGTACAAGTTAGATATAAATATAGGGTTCCAAAGTTCAAAACCATCATTGTTCATTACTTTGAGAGTTTTATTTTGGGGAGAAAATGGAGAACTCAGTAGAGAACACAAAGTACGAAAATTGAAGATTCAAACTTGAAGACCACAGTTTTTAGTTCTATGTTTCTCATATCTTCCTATATTTCTTTTTCTTTCTTGATGGAATTTAGCATGTATGGCTAAATCCACTTTGGATTGTAAGGTTTGAACATGTGCTGGATTTTATGCAATATCTTATTTAGTTCGATTTTTCTTTTCCATTTGCATTCTGTTATCCTAGGTTTTGATTATTTGCATGATATTGGCCATTGATGGCAAATTGATTGATAATTCTTGAACTGAGAGGTCTAGGTTTATCAATAGGTTTTACAGGATAATTAAATTTGATAATTTGAATATCTAAGAGGAATTTGAATTATTGAAGGGTTTAGAAATCTGAGGTTCTAATTAAGATTAAAATTCTTTCTACGCATCCGAGAGGAGTCTTTAGGAATTTTATTTCCATGTTATGGTTTATAATTTGAGAGAATCGCCTGATAACATATCCGTGATTAACACATGTGTTTGGAAATTAAATTGGAATTGGATTGAATAAATGTTTTGCATAATTTTTCATTAGAGTGGATAATTCCGGAATCCTATTTTTTCATATTTTCTAAATATTCTTTTATTTCCTTTTTAGTTAATTAATTTCAAGATTGCCTAGTTTAGTAAATCAACCTTTTTATCAAAGTCTGTAGATAGTAGTAAGATATATGTGTTAGAGTGTTTAATTATATTTCTAGCCTGCAATCCTTGTGTTCAATATTATTTATTACTTGCCATCTATAATCGTTTGTACACTTGCAGAATAACGTGTTGCAAAACACGCTATCAAGTTTTTGGCACCGTTTTCGGGGATTGCATAGATTTATAATTAACACTATTTCTGATATTAAGCCACTAATCTAGATTTTATTTTACGCATATTTTATTTTCATTTTATGTGTTGATCACTTTTGGTGTTTTTTTCAGGTATTATATGCGAACAAGATTGAAAGGTCCTCCACTTGAACCTATAGATTTGGAGATCGAAGCTACTTGTCGAAGGAATTCCGCCAGAAGAAAATTAGCATTCCCTATGGCTGACAGTCATGCAGCATAGTTTGCAGAATTGCAGAGGCAATTACAGGAGATGAATCTGAAGCTCCAGGAGCAAGAAGCTCATGCAGTGCCTCATGATGCAACCATTTATGAGATGATGGTAGCAGACGAGTGACGATAGCAGACTGAAGGACGGACTGCCAGCAGGCTATCCATAGATCGCATGAAGGCTTGAAGAGGACTCTGAGTCACAAAAATTTATAATTAAGTGTGGTATGTCATGTTTGCATTGAAGAGGACTATGAATCTCATTGCTTGGATTCATATGATGTTACTCTTGATGTTTTAAATAAAGAGTTTTCAATGTTTTACAAGCTTAAAAATGTTTTTTGCTGGGGAGAATGCCTCACTGAAACTCCAAGTTTCAAAACTGATCGCGGAGATCCAAGGATCAAGGTCAATCGGTGATGAGCTAGTTAAGCTTAAAGATGAGCATTCTACCTTACTTGAAAACTTCAAAAATATTTCTGAAAAATGCGAGTCTTTAAAACTCAAAATTGCTCAAGATCAGAAGCTAATTTCCTCTCTATACTCAAGTTCCAGTAAAGTTGTTAGGGCCTTAAGTAGCCAGAGAGATCCCTGATTCAGATCTGGCTTAGGTTTTAATGAGGATAGTACGAGCTATCATGTATCAGCTTCTCAAACTAGAGTTTAGAAGTTAAGTTGTTTGGAAAAGGAGTAGTCAGTAATGACAAGGACTCCAGAGTGGCCAATCAGGGCAAAGGAAAGAAGTCAGTTTCCAAACTGAGTTTCAACCCGAAGCTTAAAAATAATTTGGTTTAAAAACCAAATAAACCTGAGAAGAAGCCTACGATGCCTAAAAAGTGGGTCAAGCAGGCCGCTCCTTATGCAAGGAAACCCATTGCAACAACAAAGACTGAACTTTGCAAGAAGTCAGCATCATTTCAAGATTCTAGAAATCTGAGGTTCCCTACTCTTAATTCTTATGAGAAGAGAACTTATATGTGCAGGAGGGACACCTACACGAGGTCAGAGTCCAATCATTTCTCTAATTCAAGGGCTAGAAAGACTACACACCCCGGACTTGGTTTTCGAGAACCCACCCAAAACTTAGTTTCAAGAAACTTAGTTTCTAGGAAGTCGGTTCCAAGAAACTAAGTCTCGAGAAACTCCGTTTTGGGTAAGGTTTCACACACTCACCATATTCCTTCACATGTGCATTCAAATAGCATTCATTATTATAAAAGGAAGAGAAAGGCAGAGAAGGTTGCAACACCTAAACTAAAGGTGAAGCAAGTATAGATTCCAAAGGGATGGATCCATAAGACTAAACCAGCAGGACCCGCAGAAGCTCAGGTACCTAGAGTCTAACTTTATTTGTTTTGCAGGTACAAAGTCACCAAAGTCAGCTCAAGAAGAATAAGAGAGCTTGGATTTTGGACAGTGGATGCTCTGCCCACACGACCGAAGAAAAATAACTTCTCTCAAACTTACAAATAGCAAGAGGACCCACAGTTATTTTTGGAGACGACCCCAAGGGGAGAGTAATCGGCAAAAGATGCTTGGAGTACAATGGGATCACCATAAAAATGTATCCTTAGTCACCAATCTAAATTACAACCTGCTGAGTATCAATCAGTTTATTCAATCTGGATATGAGGTGACATATGCCGAAGAAGATTGCCTGATCAAAGACAAAGAATCTAAAGAGACCGTGTTGAAGGGAATGAAGAAAGGAAGTCTCTACATTGTGGATTGGGAGAGCGAACAGCTTGACACATGCCTTGTCGCAAGAAGCTCATCCCAAGAAGGTGTAAATTGGCTATGGCACAAGAGACTTAGCCATCTGAACTTTTAGTCAGTCCGGCACCTATCCAAGAATAAGCTCGTGGAAGGTCTTTCTCAAACTGGGTTCAAGAAAGAAAAAGGTGTCTACAAGGCATGCAAGATGGGGAAGCAAACAAAGGCATCGTTCAAGAATCGCCCCATCACAACAAGCACAGATAAGATCTTGGAGCTGTTGCACATGGACTTGTTTGGACCGGTCAAGCCACCCACCATTAGAGGAAAAAGATTCACACTCATTGTGGATGATGACTACTCGAGATATACATGGGTGAGGATGATGAGTAAGGACGAAGTGAATCTCCAGCTACCAGAACTCATCCTTCAAGTGCAGAACAACAAAGGTGTCACTATGAAGAGGATTCACTCTGACAACGGGACTGAGTTTTGCAATAGTCCTCTCATAGATTTTTGTGCGGATGCTAGGATTGCTCATGAGAAGTCAGTTACAAGGACTCCTCAACAAAATGGTCTTGTCGAGCGAAGGGACAGAACACTCAAAGAGGCAGTGAGGACCATGCTTGCAGAAACAAGCTTAAAGGAAGGCTATTGGGGTGAAGCTTGATGATAGCATGCTATACTCAGAACAGAAGTGCTATCAACAGTTGTCATCACAAAACCCTGTACGAGGTCTATAATGGTCATAAGCCTTCTATAGCTCATCTTCGTGCTTTCGGTTCTCCATGTTACATTTATAAAAATGGGAAGTCTAAATTAAATACCTTTTGTCCCAAGACAGATGAAGGTGTGTTTCTTGGTTATGGACACCCTTCATACAAGGGATATAGGGTACTTAAAAATACTACAGGACTTGTGGAGGTAACATGCTCAGTTATTTTTTATGAGTCTATTTTAGTGTGCAGGACATTGAAAAACCTGAAGCTTGGTGGTCACGAGATCAAGGATGTCTATGCGAAATTGAGTTTTGAAAAGGAAATATCTAATAAAGTTTCTCATGCTAGATCTATGAATGATCAATCAAGTACTCCTGAGGACCTGGCTGGTGATGCAATTGTCCTTGCTAAGGCCATAGATTCACTAACATTAAATGCAGCTATAGATCAAGGGGGAACTTCAAGCGTACAAGATGAAACTCAGTCTGGTGGCTAAGCTTAAGCTGAGTTACAAACCCAAGTTGACTTTCCAGAAGATGGAGATGTCTAACCAGAAAATGTCCAACCCGAAGTGAATCCAGAAGAACAAAGGCTAGAGATTGTAGAAGCCATCACTGGAGAAGAAGGTCGAAGTCCAGAAGCAAGAGACCATGTTTCAGAAGATCTAGCCATGGTGGAATCCACTCTAACCTCAGTTCTAGTATCGGGAATAGACGGTTCTGACTATCCTGGAGCATTTATTCAATCGCTTGAAGTAACTCAGCTCCAGAGACCTAAATGTTTGAGACACCATCCAGAAGAAGTCATGCTTGATAACATTGTTAATCCAATACGCACGAGGCAAGGAACTGCTCCTCTTACTTGCTTTATCTCTTAGAATCCCGAGCCTATGAAGATAGGAGGATCTTTGAAGTCCAGTGATTGGATCAATTCCATGCAAGAGTAACTTGCGGAGTTCAAAAAGAATAAAGTATGGTACTTGGTAGATCGACCAAGCCATCAATCAATCATTGGCACAAAGTGGGTTTTCAAGAACAAGAGAAATGAAACATGAAACATTGTAAGGAACAGGGCAAGGCTTGTAGCAATGGGGTATTCTCAGTGTGAAGGGATTGATTTTGATGAAACCTTTGCTCCGGTAGCCAGACTTGAAGCCCTCAGATTATTCCTTGCATATGCTGTGCATTATAACTTCACAGTTTTTCAGATGGATATGAAGAGTGTATTTCTGAATGGGGAGCTCAAAGAAGAAGTGTATGTTGAACAGCCCCCAGGTTTTGAAGAAGGAAACCAAGTATACAAGTTGTGAAAGGCTCTCTATGGGTTGAAGCATGCACACCAAGCTTGGTGATAAGCTCGTTTTTCTACTCTCTTATCGCATTGTTTTTCTTTTCTTTTATGCATTTTAGCTTGTTTTCTTGAATAAACTGAGCATGAGTATATATTAGAGGGTGTTATGCTTGTCATGGTAAGATTTCGCAGGTTTTAGGCCAAATTCAATGGAGAACCCGTACCGAAAGCAGCAGATGTTCAAAGAAACAGTCACAAATTCTTCCACCGATGGAATCTGAGCTAATGGAGCATGGAATTTGAAAGATCTTTGAGTTATCTTTCCAACGCAACTGGAATCGGGTCAATCGGAGTTTGGACGCGAAAGTTATGGCCAAAACCGTGAGACTGCGCAGAAGGGTCGGAAGTGGCGGAAACGTCTCTGTTTCGACCGAAATGAAGCCATCGCGGCCGGGCCGAATTCTCTATCTCGGCCGTGGCAAGGGCCATCTCGGCCGAGACAGACTTGTTTGGCGAGATTTGGCGAGATTTTCACATATTTTGGGCGAGAATTGCTTGGGGAACAAGATATACATCAATTTGGAAGCAATAAATCATACCTTTTGAAGATATGCATCCAAGGCCTCAACCCTACTACTATATAAACTCTTCAATAGCTCATAATTATGGAGCCCCTTTTAGTTTTGAAACCCTTTCTTTTAGTTTTTATCTTCTTTCCCCTTTACAGTTTTTATACCTTTATTTTATGTTTTCTTTAGAATTCCTCTTTACTTTTTGTTGAACCTTTACTTTTTAATGCAATCTTTATTTTTCCCTGCAATGTTTATCTTTAATATGTTAGGCTAGAACCTTAAACAGGTTCTAGGGTTTCTCCATCTGTGATGCTTGTTTAGATTTATTTATTCAAACCCTTGTATTGGTTTAAACTCTTTGATTTTATTTCAAATCTATTTTTCAATTGAAGGATCGAGAGATGAAAATTGGAATAGGTTTTTGTTATTAATTGAAGGACCGAGAGGTGAAAATTGATAATAGGAAGTGAGAGTTTAATACTTTTGATTATCTGTCCGACCAAGAAGATTTCAATTGTAGGAAAATCTAGATCTTTATGAAATTGATTAATTGGTGTATTTTGAGACCGAGAGGAGATAGATCACTAATTAGTAATTTAGGTTTTAATTGCCCGACCAAGAAATTAACTCCATAATAAAAGGTTTTCCACCAAAATTGTGTTTCATGGGTTTGAATATTTAATTTTTGCACGTTGATCAGATTGGTAGATTTCCCTGGAATCTGTGCTTTTTATTATTTTAAATTTTCTCTTTAATTATTTGTTTTGAAAAAACCCAAAACCCCAAAAATTGATTTGCCCAAACAAAAGTTCTGAAAACCATATCCAGTACATGATTCTCCATCGTTGGACTATCCTTGTGGGATCGACCAACCCTTGGGTTGTCTTATAAATTTATTTGCCCTTTGTTATAATTTGTATGCAGATTTAGCATCGATCACTTGGTATGAGACTTTGTCTCAGTTTATTCTCAAGAATGGTTTCCAAAAAGGAAAGATCAACACCACTCTATTCAGGATCAAGGATGGAGCAGACATTCTATTGGTCCAAACATATGTCGATGATATCATCTTTGGATGCAAGAATTTGAAGCTGTGTGAGAGGTTTTCCCAACTTATGCAAAGCAACTTCCAGATGAGCATGATGGGTAAGCTCACTTATTTCCTCGGACTTCAAGTCATTCAATCCGAAGGAGGAATCTTCATCAACCAGAAGAAATATACCAAGGACTTAATCAAGAAGTTTTGTCCAGAGAAGACCAAGCCCTTGAGGATTCCCATGAGCCCTAGTGCTCAAATTAATCTTGATGAAGAAGGAGGAGCAGTCAATCCAACGAGCTACAGATGCATCATCGGATCATTATTGTATCTGACCGCAAGCAGGCCATATATTTCCCACTCAGTTGGAGTATCTGCGAGGTTTCAAGTCAATCCCAAGAAATCGCACATGGAGGCTGCAAGAATGATTGTGAAATACCTCAAAGGGACAGAATCCTTAGGTATTTGGTACCCCAAAACTGACGAACTTACTCTTGATGCTTACTCAGATTCAGATTTTGGAAGATGTCAGATTGATAGGAAGAGCACAAGTGGAACTTGTCAGTTCCTAGGGCACAAACTTATTAGTCGGTTTAGCAAGAAGCAACATTCTTTAGCTACATCAACAACTGCAGCTTAGTATGTAGCCGCTGCTAGTTGTTGTGCTCAAGTGCTCTGGATCAAGAAGCAATTACATGATTATGAGGTTGAAATTGGGTGTGTTCCTATCTATTGTAACAATAACATTGCTATGTGTATCACGAAGAGCTTAATACACCATTGAAGAACCAAGCATATCGACATCAGACATCACTTCATCATAGATCATGATGCGAAGAAGGATGTGTCCGTAGAGTACGTTCGTACTGAAGATCAACTAGCGGACATCTTCACCAAACCACTCCCTGAAACAAGATTCAAGGAGTTGTGCATTAAGCTTGGTTTGTCGGGATTTGATGAGATTTCATTCAAAGAGGAGTAGATGAGGATTAAAATTAAGTCCGAGCTCTTAGTTTTCTGGTTTTCTTATTCTTTCAAATTCTAAGTATGGTGGAGGCGATACTGACTAAAACTGAGTCCCAGCTCTCAGTTTTGATTGAAAGATTAATTCTTTCGTTTGTTTCAAGTGGTGTCACCAACACATTCCATATTGGTTTGAAGATCAAAGAGATCTGTGGTTGAACACGACGAAAGAGGATTAAAACTGAGTTCAAACTCTCGGTTTTTAGACTTGGCTTACTTTTCAGTATGGAGGTTCCATACTTATCAATTTTTTTAAGATTATTCTAAATGGTGTCTACACAAGAATGTGAAACTTATTTATAAAACTAAGTTTCAGTATGGGAGACACGTACTCATTATGGCCTTTCAACATCTAGCCAAATTATTAAAGTCTTTGGTGGACGATTCTGACTTTCCAAGAAAAACCAAGTTTTGGTTCCAACACTTAGAATATTTTGAAGAAAGGTTGTGGAATTAAACTGAGTTCCAACTCTTAATTTAGGAACTGACTCTTAGTCAGTATGCGTATGAGGGTGGGGTATTCGAATTCAAATTGTTGCTTATCCAATACGACACATTTAATGCGCAACATGTGTCAATGAATTAGCGCATGCCACGTGGACAAGCCCAATCCCCACGTCAGATCAGTCATAAAGAGCCCAAACGATGGTTATCCCTAGTCGTTGATCTTTTATCTATAGACTTAACTTCAACCCTCCGATCTGTATTTTACCCTATATATAGCAAAGTGAAAACAACAGTGCCATTTCTATTGTTCTTGAGTTCTTCATCACTCCAGATCTTACCCAGAGAATTCAAGTCCTTCGACAAATATTCCTTCATTGATTGCCAATCATCATCTCAAATCATGCCACTAGAGAAGTCTACCGAAACCCCACAAAAGTCAGCTGGAGATACATCCACTTCAGGCCGAGAAGAAGAACCATCGGTCGTATACATTGATCGCTCTTATTCTCAAATTCTGAAACTATTCCACAATGATCCTAAGAAGCTCTCACCGGAGCAGAGGAGAGCTGCTCAGGTTGTGAAGGAGAAGATACTTAACGTGGCCGATGTCAAAGAGGCATGTCCAGATGTTCAACTCGCACGAAAACTGATTAGCGAGCGGATAGTTTATTACCTGAAGGTACGACCAAAAAGGTTCCATCCTTTCATGGTTGCCGAATTTTATGCGAAGGCAGTAGTGGACAAGAACAAGAAGTTATTCACTACTGAGGAGGTTGGAACCGAAATCCTAGTAACCCCCAAGTTACTCAAGCAGGTGTTCAAACTAAGGAATCGAGGAACTAGCATTCATCTCTACCGACAAATGGTTGATAATCAGAAAGTTCGGGAGATCATGGAGGGATACTGGACGAATTGACCGGATGGAAGATGAATCACAAAACCAAAAAGCTTGACCCTTTCTATAAGTTCCTCAGCGACATTGCCATCAGGATGCTGCAGTGCGAGGTGGGCTCGTTTTCTGAGATGAGATGGAAAAAGTACTCGGTACTTATGACTATCAATGAAGAAGTTCATGGGGACTGGGCTGAGTTCCTATTTGAACAGTTGTTGGATTATGTAAGTAGGAACTCCACTCTTGAGAAGACAAGTCAATTTGCCACTAATGTCAGTTTCGGCCTGAAAATTAGCTATCTGCTGGAGAAGCTCTTGCCAGCAATAGATGAGGGGCAAGTATTGATCCCCACTGACTTCATCCCCACCATGTTTGAGGTGGGTGAGCTGAGTGAAACTGAAGATGAGGATGAGGATGGTGGTGGTGGTGATGGAGATAGGCTGACAGAGGAGAATGCGCCACAACAGGAGACAGCGACTCAGCAGGAGGAGAGCCTCTAGAAGGTCATGGAAGACCTCCCCCAATTAACTAAGCTTGGGGAGGATCCGACGAAAGACAAACCAAAGAAAAAATAGGAAGCTGAGGAAGCAATTTGGCGAGGAAACCTCTGTTCAGCCAGTTCAGGGGCCACAATCGTTCCAGGGTCGCATTTCTACCAATATCCCAAAGAAGCCCCAAACAGAGGTTGTCCAACCTCTGATCAGTAAGAAGAGAGCAAGGGAGGAGGAGGTTGCAGGCAAGGGAAAAGAGAAGATGGGAGAATCTTCCGCCCGACGCAAGATTACTTTCTGGAGCCAAAGGTAGAGATACCTCAAGATGTTAATATTTCATTCCTCTCTGGTACTCCTGAACAGAGGTCATTCGAGGATTTTTGCAGGGATGCTCAGGGTGCTGACCAACATCCCGAATGTCAGTTTTCCCAGCTTGAGCAACCATTGGTGGATGCGGTGGTTGAGACTGACCTTCTTGAGCGGGCGACCGACCCAGAACAACCAGCGGATGAAGGTGGTGATAATGAAGAAGAAGAGGTATGTTGGGAAATTTGGCTAAGTTTCCCTTCCCCAGTAGCTAATTGTATAGATTATAGTTTTGGTGGATCAAAACCTAAGTCCTACCAGCGTCAGTTTGTCTCTAGAATAGCTCTAGTCTCAAATGTAAAGTCCTGTTTAGGTCTTTTGAGTTGTAAGTCGCAGCTGATCAAGACTCATGCTGGCTACTGTTCACCAGCATGAGATGTGCTTACCAGTTGAGAGAAGTCTCACCAGCAAGCGGCTGACAAAGACTCATGCTGACACTGTTCATCAGCATGAGTAGAGCTAACGACTGGCTACTGTTCACCAGTTGAGAAGGTTTTCATCAGCAGGCAGCTGGCAAACCTTACCAGCAGAATAGGTGTTCTCACTGACACTGTTCATCAGTGGTGAAGCCACCAGTCATGGGAGATTCCAAGAGTTAACATCCAGACATATTGGTAGACTTAGATTGTGCCAGCGCAAGTCACCAGCAGAGACTGCCAGCACTAGATCACCAGTACGATCTACCAGTCGGATGTTACCAGCAGAATTCAAGATTCGCTCTCCCAGAGTCTTAGAGACAAAAAGAAGATTCGTCTGAGGACTAAACTGACAAAGTATGACTTTAAGGGAGGATACCTTAAAGTCTATCAGTTCAAGACACCAGTTGCGATTCCTCGTACTGACGAAATAGAGCCGTTCTGACACAAAGAGATCTGTGTCAGATAAAGTGGACAAAAGCATGGCGCTTTCCGGAAATTCCTACCTGCCGCCGTCAGAAGGACATGCGACGACAGAGACCTTTTCCGGATGAGTCCAAACGGCTAGAAATTTGAATGGGATCCTGCGTCTATAAATAGGTCGGAGCTACCAACATTTAAGAGGCTTGCTGGCTTGCTTCTCCACATTCAATACTCGTCTCGGAACTCCACTCTCCGATTCTCCGACCGAAAGTTCTTACGCGCAAGCAAATCTTTCGAGGCTTTTCTTAAAGCTTATCCGTGTGTTGATTTATTCAAACACGAGACTTCAAGCTTCCAGCTTGTAAGTTACAGATCTCATTGGTGTTCTTTCTCTTCCGAGAAAGTTCACAGCAGCTCCTGTGCCAGCCAGCACTTGAGTTATTACGGGCATTCTACCGCAAAAGGATCTACGTTCTTGGGAGAACTAAACACCCAGTCAGCTGTGGAGGTTGAAGTGACGTGCTCGCACTCCACCATCTGACGAGAGTTGAAGAGGAAACAGGACCGGGAGCGGTTGATCTAGTGAACTGGTGGACGGGGCATTCACCAGCTAGAGATAGATCGTAGGACACCTGTGACCGATTACTCTTTACGTTCTTGGGAGAACTAAACACCCACGCAGTCAGCTAAGGAGGTTGAAGTGACGTGCTCGCACTCCAACAGCTGATCAGAGTTGAAGAAGGACAAGGCCGGGAGCGGTTGATCTAGTGAACTGGTGGACGGGGCATTCACCAGCTAGAGATAGATCGTAGGACTCTTGTACCTGATTACTCTTAGTGAATTTCCAGTGCTACGACTGGAGAGTGGACGTAGATCAGTTGATCGAACCACTATAAAAATCCTTTTGTCTTTATCAGCTTTCTGCATTTTCATACTGATTTGAAACCCAGCACTCAAGTGCTGGTGTATATCTGAAAACTGATGTGCAAACAAGGCTAAGATATTCTAAGTCTTGAGCTACCAGCTGACCAGCCAGTCGCCAGTCAGCTGAGTACTCATAGTGCCAGTTGACTTACCAGCTGACAAGGTCCCAGTCAGCTGAGTAACCAGCAGAGCGCAAGAAACGAATTAACACATTTTCCGCTGCCAAGTTATACCCTGATAATCCGGGACCAATAAGGTATCTGTTAGTTTTGAAGAAGTTGATAAGGAGATTGAGATGGAACAACCTTAGCATGAGACTAAACAACTAGAGAAAGACATTGAAGTTCATGCTGAGGAAGTTGTTTTGGAAATAGCCAGGGAGGTGGCTGAAGAACAGGAGGAACAAAAAGGAGATGAGCGGGCGACCACCCCAACAAAAATGGCGGACTAGGAGAAGGAGGCCGAGAAAGAGCCAGAGGCTGCGAAAGAGCCTGAAACTGAGAAGGAGCCCAAACCTGCAGTTGATCAAGAGGTGGAGCAGAAGCAGGCGCAGGACAAGGGGAAGAGGCCTGCTGTTTAGGAGGGTGAAACCTCTACCCAAGCTGAGTCTACAACTCATGTTCAGCCTGAGTCTACTCAAGTTGAGGATTCTCACAGAGTAGAAGAAGGAGATGATACCATGAGCATAAATTCTGAAGACTTCGGGCTCTCATTCTCTTCTGAAGACAATGATGTGCATTGTCCCCATTTGAAGAGTTTGACTATGAGCAAGACATGCACGAAGTCTGGAGGCGCCACCCTTGGAATACCAAGCAGGAGAAGGAGCTATCCTTGGAGCCCAGTTAGATTCCTGATTTCAAGGTTCCATTAAGTGGGTTACAACATCCTGAGTCCACCTCTCAGAGACTAAGGAGTTGGTGTCCACCCATGAACAAAACTGACTTAGGGGATGATACCAAGCTTATCCCTTGGGATGCCGAGATCTCGCAGAACATAGAGAGGAAGACAATAGAAGAAATAAATTTACTCTATCTTGACATCCTGCGTGAGAACACTGTCCTTTGTGACAAGCTGATGATGGAGTAGGTATGACATAGTCAGGCATGAGCTCGACGCTGAAGATTTATACATCATGCTAGCTAGGTTGGGTTTGACCTTTTAGAGATCTGAGGAGGCTTGGGCTAGGGAATGGAGTGCCCAGAAGGGAGGACGCAGATGATAGAAGAAGAGATAAGGTTGAGGATGCTGGCTATCCGAGCATACTGAGCTGAGACCTTCAATGCACTTAACTTCCACCTGGATCCTCACAGGCTACCTCCCTCAAATTATCAATTCGTATCAGAAGCTCCCATCTTTGCCATCCCTATCTCTCAGGTACATTTTACCTCTTCTGGAACTTCTTTGCTTACTGAGTCAGAGGGAGCACAAGCTCAAGAGCCAACTCTGGAGCAACATCGCTAAATCATAGCTGCAAGGAGGAATAAGGTGGAGAAATTATCTGAGCAGCTACAGAGGATGGAAGGCGAGCTTGAGAAGATAAAGGAGGATTTGGCGCTTGCCAAGAAGGAGTTGGAGGTTGTTGAGGAAGAAAACAGGGAGTTGGAGCAAGCTTTGTCCTTGTCTTCCGAACTGACAATTCAACAGACGGCCGAGCAGACAGTCCAAATAATTCATGCCATCACTTCAGACAGGCAAAGCTTGGCCAATGCTGCAAGAGTGATTCAAGCAAAAGATGAGATTCTGGAGAAGGTGAAAGCTGACAAGCAGAAGGCCAGGGAAAAGGAAATACAACGTAAGCAAGAGGAGGATTACTTTGGCCGAGTAAGAAGTGAAGCTGAGCTCAAGCGTAAAAAAGAGGAAGATGCTCGAATTCAGAGAGAAGCTGACCTGTTGAGGGAAAGAGAGGAAGTTGAGCTTATTAGACAACAGGAAGAGGCTGAACAGAAAAGGATGGTTGAGGAAGAGCAAATCAGAAGAGAAGAGGAGAGGCGCAAGGCTGCTGAAGAGCTTGCCAGGATAGAAGAAGAACAAGCCCGACTTTTGGCCGTGGTATCCGTAGTGCTTAAGTCCTTAATTAAAGTTTCCGGATGTGATGTTGTGCCCATTGCAATGATGACTCAGATGCAAGCTCACTTCAAGAACGAGAATCATGAGCTGAAGGTTAGGTTCGAGCAAAAAGAAGCTGAAACTTTCGAGACTTTAACATCTGTTAAGTCCACCGTCTCAACCCTTCTTGATATTGTCACAAAGGGGGAAGAGCGGAGGCACAAAGAAAAGGAAGAGCAGAGATTGAGGGAATAAGCTGAAGAGAAGAGGAGGCAAGAGCAACACAATATGATATTGGAGCTTGTATCGATGCTGAGTGGATCTAAACCATCTTCGTCTGATCCTCCTCCTCCATAATCATAATTTCCTGGGTACTAAGTTTTTGGCTACTTAGTCTCTTCTTGGAAAGTTCAGTTTTTATACTTTAACTGTACTTGTAATCTCTATCATTTAATGAAAGTTAGGAAATTGGTCTTTTAGACAATCACTCATTGTCTATCTCTCTCTCTCCCTCTTTCTTTCTAAGTTTTAAATCGGGCTGAACTAACTTTTCCTAAGTGTGAGCAACAAAACTTACATTTCGCTCTTTTAGTTTATTCAAGAATTGTCTCTCCAATTCAGGGGAAAGACCAGATAGAGTAGGTCAGAACTAAGGACACATATACTGAGTGGTGTCTTTGTAAACTCAGTATACCATGCTTTCTTTTCTTTCTGACTCTAGTGAGTAGTTTTGACAATATCAAAATGGGGGAAATTGTTAGGAACTAAGTTTTAGTTTCTTTCTTAGTTTGATGTTTTGATATGTTAATACTTACTTTAGCACTAAGTTTCTAGAGTTCTAAGCTTGTAATTCATGTATAGGATTATTCGTGTTGTAATAGAACATAGGTGCAAAAGACCGAGCAAAGGAGATGCTCGAGATTTGAAGAAGTGTTCGTGCATGAAACTTGGTTTCACTGAGTATGGCCAAGGCCTATACTGAGTTTGGGTACTCAGTAGAGAGTTTACAATACTGACTTATAAGAAGTTAGTATGAGGGTTGTCCATACTGACTATGAAATGTTAGTATAGAAGCCTTACGTCATAAGCACGTGGAACACAAGGCGAACCAAGCTCACGCAGACTTAAAGGCATATGATTGCTGAGTGAAAGTCAGTACGGGGATGTCCATACTTGGATTCCTCGGACTGAAGCTGAGTTTGATAAGAGAGGAAGGAAGTACATGAAGTACAATCTTTTTTAGAGCAGAGAAGAGCTGAGCAGACCTACCAAAGAATGGGCATGATTGGACGACATTCTCAATGTCTCCAACAACTGGAATTTCGTATCTAACGGGAAGAATTTCAAAATGTCCAAGGAATCTCCTATAAATAGCCCAGCAGTTCAAACAAAAATGCATATGAATCCTCTGAAAAGCTAAGTCGTTACTCTGCTATTCTTTCCACTCAAGCTCTGATTACTCCGTGTTCTGAACGCGTGACTTGAGATTATAACTCAAGTTATCACTGTCGTGCTATCTCTTCTAAGCACGAGGCTGAAGCTTTTAGCTGAAGCTCTACTATTGGTGAATATAACTTTCTAAGTTATATTCACAGAAATGATTATCCTACTCTGGGATTATGATTATTACGGGCATCTTGCCAATCAAACTGTGTTCTGGGAAGAACGCTCAAACATCCAACTACCAGGAAGAAGGCTGCGGGGTGCGTCCTCACTTCGACCTGAAGACTGAGTTAGCTTGCAAGGAGTTTCTAGACGAGTGATGATAGCAGACCGAAGGACGGAGTGCCAACGGGCTATCCATAGATAGCAGGAAGACTTATAATATGATACTTAGTGGATTTCCCGATTACGTTTGGAAGAGTGGACGTAGGATATTAAGTCCGAACCACTATAATATCCTAAATCATTTACTTGCTTTCATTTAAGATTCAACATACTTAGTTTGATTTAAAACCTTTAATACTTGTCTGAGTATTGAAGTATATATTTGTGAAACTTACATAAGAACTTATTGAGCTTAAAACTTACTTTCTTAAACCCAAAACCGAGTTTCAGTTAGTTTTGGAGAACAAGTGCATATCATACTTACTTCCGCTGCAATATACATTACTCTGATTTCAGGACCAACAATGTTGGAGAAGAAAAATATTCTATAATTGCATAAGAAAATAAACCTACAATTACATATAAAAATATAACAATTCTATAATCAATGATATAACAATAATTAACAAAACTTATAAACTATGATGAAAAAAATCACGCTGCCAATGAAAGAAAAAAAAAAAAACAATCAAGCATGCAATGAGAACAATATAAAATTTAATAATGTATCACATGAAAGCATTGGAAAAACTCCTAAATACATTTAAAATGAAAACAACATTAACACATCGAGATTACTTAAATGATTTCAGCGCCACAATCCATGAAATAAATAAACTCATTTTATTTTAGATTCGATCTTACTTCCAACGAATTGGTCGAGAAAAATGATGAACTACTTACGAACTGGTCGACGAAAACAAGGAACTAGCGTAAATATCTTTAGCATCGTGAATTGTTTAATGTTCTTATTTGAAGAATGAATATTATTGAAAAAATTAAGATACGATTGAATAATTTAATTGCTTGAATATAGGAAGCTACCTAATATAATGAATCTCCAAAATTTATAGATTTTCTTATTCGTAAAATACGATTAATAATATAATTGCATAAATATAGGAAACTGCCTAATATAATAATATCTTAAATTTGTAGATTTTCTTATTCTTACATCACCCTTTTATAATAAAACATAAATATATACCTGCCAAATGTCATTAATTGAGCCGTTGAATCGATAAAATTAATGAGCAGATATTTAGTAATAATTCATTTATGGTATTTGATTTGGAAATCAATACAATTATAAATATACACCGAACTTATTCTTTCGATAATTGCTATCAATGTAACAAATAAAAATATTTTGGCACCTCGAACTAAAAATCAATACCTAATTCGGATATATTCAATGAAAACAATATTTTGCAAAAAAAAAAAGAAAAAAGAAAAATACATATAGAAAACGAAACAATGTGATGATGATAATGAACACGTAAAATAAATAAAGTGAAATAGGAAATTTCGTTTCTTCTTCATTTAGCTTTATAACAAATAATTAGCTGAAAGAAAACTGTTGAAAGTCGTAGGCTCCAACATCTAGGCCAGGCCATGGCTTTCTATTAAATTTGCCTATAAATATAACGTGAAAAAATATCGTGGAGTCATTGACCCTTCACACACTAGACACACACACACACAAATGGGTAGCTTGGGAGGTAAAGATCTCGGCGACGACATCATTTCCGGCGACACCATCGGAAAAGTTATCACATGCAAAGGTATATACATCGATCATCAACATCACATATATATGTGTGTGTTACTGTTTTGAGTCAATGATTGGTGGGTGTTTGCAGCGGCGGTGGCGTATGGGGCGGGGCAGCCTCTGGTGGTGGAGGAGATTCTGGTGGATCCACCTCAAGAAATGGAGGTCCGAATCCGAGTTCTTTTCACTTCGATCTGCCATACAGATCTCAGTGCTTGGCTGGGCGAGGTATAATTAAAATATAAATATAATCCATTATATATATATATATATATATATATATATTGTATTTTTCTCCTTATTAACGACCTTCATTCTTGTTAATCTTTTGAAGAATGAAACTCAACGAGTCTACCCTCGGATTTTTGGCCATGAAGCTTCTGGGTAAGAATATCTTCTTTCTACTCATTAAATCACTAATTTTTTGCCATTCTCCTCTCTCTCTCTCTCTCTCATAAAATATTATCACCTCCTTATTTTTCTCACGATTAACGGATTAAGAGACTATTTCATAAAAATATTGAACCTTTTTGGAGTATCCGTCTCGATATTAGCTAGCTAGCCCGCCAAACTAACGGTCCTTTACCCAATCAAATTAATTTTACCCAGTCTATAGGGGTGCCCTTAAAGCTTTTGGCCTAATTAATTAATAAATCTCGATTTTTTTTTCTAAAGATATAATTTCAATGAAAATGATGTTTTCAACGAGTGCTTTTCCTTAAAACCATTTGTTTTTGGCATAATTACGGAATTATCAATATTTGTGAGTATAATGAAAATAATATTTATTAGTGAATGTGAAAAATTTTATTACTTTTAATAAATGAGACAAATAGATGAGACAGATAAAAAGAAAAGTAAGACAATTTAGACGGTATAAAACAAAGAAATATTATTAATTGTTAATTTTACTTTACTTGAAAGAAAGCCCCGGAGAAATTGGGTGCAGTAGGTACAACATGCACTTTTTGCATAGGTGTAAATTTCATACCAACAAAAAAATAAAAATGAGAAAAGTAGCAAACAACTTTCCAAAAGTGCGTGTTCAAACATGTGTAAACTAATGAATCGAATTTTGTTCCGAAGCGTGGTTGAGAGCGTGGGCAAAGGGGAGATCGATCTCGAAATCGGGGACCATATCGTCCCGATCTTCAACGGAGAATGTCAAAAGTGCACCCATTGTAAATCCAAAAAAACCAACTTGTGCGAGAAATTCCGAGTGAACCCGTTGAAGAGCACGATGGTGAACGACGGCAAGTGCCGATTTTCGACGAAAGACGGGCGGCCGATCTTCCATTTCCTCAACACATCAACGTTCAGCGAGTACACGGTGCTCGACTCGGCCTGCGTCGTCAAGATTGATCGCCGAGCTCCCCTCGAGAAAATGACTCTCCTCAGTTGTGGAGTTTCAACGGGTGTGTGCATTTACCTTACCTCATCATATTTTATTTTAATTATAAATATATACTCGAAATATATATAAATATATTTTTTTTTATTGAATTGGCCTATGCACGAAATATTAAATAAACAGACTTACTGTGACAGGTCTTGGAGCAGTGTGGAATACAGCTGACGTGGAGGAAGGGTCAACCGTGGCTGTCTTTGGTCTTGGAGCTGTAGGATTGGCTGTAAGTTTTTCCCATAGCTCACATTTATGTTTCTTTGCTTTGTGGGGTTATTATAAATTTCTTATTTTCTTGATATACTCTCTTCGTTCCGATTATATAGTCCGAATTATTATTTTAGGGTATTTCAATTATATAGTTCAATTTTTATATTCGGTATTGTTTTATAATGGTCATTTACCATTACATCTCTGAATAATCTTGAAAAATAAGTATATTAATTGTAATATTATGAAAATGAGAGGTTAAGTAATTCTTTAAATAAGGGTAATGTTGGAAGTTTGTTTAAATATTAAATAATTTTTTACAAATGTGCAAGATCAAACTGGACTATATAATTGGAACGGAGGGAGTATATATTTTTTTTGGGTTATAATCCATCAATTTTAATATAATATTGAGGTAATAATGTTGAATAAGACTGGCTCGTGTATCTGGTTTTTATGAGACGGGTCTAATGAACTGAATCAACTGATTCTCATTTTGATATTAGGGAAATGATCTGACTTATATTCAAATCACAGATTGATTTTTACGAAGAAATATAATCGACCGAATTCAAATATAAATAGATTGATTCATGTGCTTTTATAATGAGAATTGGTCAAGTTTTATTCCTTTGCCAGATGGTTTCACGGGACCTATTTTCAATATTTTATTATTGTATGATCAAATAAATTTTAAATAGTTCTATTTAAACATTTTTGCTGTTATAATACGCAACATTTTTTAATTTAGAAAATAAATTTCCAATAACATATAATACAAACAAAAAAAAAAATCACAATCAATTTTAACGAAATAGTTTTTGCGTTGTGACTTGTGACTGCGGAACTCTTTAAAATTCATGTTGTTATAATCAATATTATAACTGCAGAAATCGTACAAAATTGTGTTGAGATTTGGCAACAATCCCTTCTTCTCAAAGTCTCGAGATTGTATGAATTATTTTAGAAAGTTGACATTTATTAACCTCGATCTCTATAGTAGTTAAATGCTTTTAAGTAAGATTAATTTGTCATTAGTTGACATTAATTTATCTAAGAACGCGATCAAAACCATGTGTTTTTTGTGCAAGTGGATTCAAAATTATTTAAACGTAATTAATGTGACAACAACTATATGTTGGGTTTAAAAGTAAAAGTAATTGGTGGATGGAAAGTCAACGGGCATTTATTATGTAGTAGTATAGTTGAGAGTTGTGATTATGGTGAAAATGAAGGTGGTGGAAGGGGCGAGGACAAGAGGAGCATCAAGAATTATTGGAGTTGACATCAACTCAGACAAACGAGTCAAAGGCCAGGCAATTGGGATCACAGATTTCATAAATCCCAAGGATTTGGACATCCCAGTTCACCAGGTATGTTCATTACATTAAATTCACCTGATTTTCATACTATATATATATATAGATAGATAGATTAGAGAGAGAGTAATATTTTATATGAATAAATACAAAATACTATTGATGCAGAAAATAAGGGAAATGACGAATGGAGGCGTGGATTATAGCTTTGAATGTGCAGGAAACCTGGATGTCCTTCGCGAGGCCTTCTTGTCCACTCATGATGTAATCTTTTATTCATATCAACTTTTCTTTTTTCTTTTAAATTTTTGAAAATATATATATATAGAGAGAGAGAGTTAAATTAATAAATTAATGGTTGATGTGTTTGTGTGCAGGGATGGGGGTTTACAGTAATATCAGGGATACACCCAACACCAAGAATGCTACCTCTCCATCCAATGGAGCTGTTTGATGGCAGAAGAATTGTGGGATCAGTTTTTGGTGACTTCAAAGGAAAATCCCAGCTCCCACATTTCGCCAATCAGTGCATCAAAGGGGTAAATATACATATACTTATATACTCCTTCCGTCCCGATTATTTGGTCCATGTTTCCTTTTTGGAGTGTCCCATACCATTTATATGGTCCATTATCTAAATTTAGTATTTTTATTTTTTGCATGTATTTATAAATTTACCCTTATAAATTAAACATAATTAATAGAGTTATTATTAATAGTTATTGCTAAATAAGGGTAATTCAAACAATTTGTTCAAATATTTAATATATTCACAAATAAGTTTTAACATTCGTGCAAGTTAAAACAGAATCTAATAAATAGGACGAGGGAGTACATACATATACATATATAGATAAAAAATAGTGTCTATGACTATTCATGCTTTTTTAGTATAAATTTTCTTCTAATATTGAATCCACTTCTTATATATAGAATTTGGATCTCATACTAAAAATAAAATCTATGCTAAAATAGAAATGAGTTTTAATCATTGAATTGATTGCATCGATAATAGGAGATAAAAATATATTATTATTAAATAAAATATTTAACATAACTTATAAATTATAAAACAATTAAATATTAAATTAAAAAAATAATTTGGGACATTGATTTTTTAAATGTCAAAATATATTTATTTAACATAAACTCACTTTTTACTTGATTCTCTCAAAACAAGGACGTCCATTATCAAACTAGTTAATCTATCATATAAAACTTTAAATGATTACTACTCTTTCAATTTTAGTTCGACTTATATTAAACAACATCTTTTTTTTCCTGCTCATTTGTTTTAGATGTCTGAATATTATTTTAAATGATAAAAGTATATATGGACAACAAATATAATATAATTGTGTATCTTAGATAATAATATTTTTCTTTGATAGGACTTAGTCGCATGAAATTGTTAGTGGTAATTTGAATATTATTTTGAGACTTTTTCAAGATGGTATAAATGGACGTTATTTCTTTAATTAAATATTGTGGTAAAATTATTGTTTACTCATTAATCTAATAATTGATAGTATGTTATATTTCAGGAGGTGAAGTTGGATGAATTTATCACACATGAAATGCCATTTTCCAAAATCAATGAAGCCATGCAGTTGCTCACTGATGGAAAGTCTTTGAGATGTCTACTGCATCTTTGAGATTATTAATGTGATGTGTAGTTAAATAATTTGTTGATGAAAACGATTACTGCTTTTTTATGTGATGGGAGTTTTTATAAATAGCATATGACCCAAAAACTGAGTTATATTTATCAATTACTTAAATGCTAAAACATTATGAACAGTGATAAAGGTGTTGATCCTCAATTTATATATGTGTAACAAAAAGATATTACAAATGGTGTACCAATATTTTTCTAATTTGAGATATAGTGATGAAAGTATTTTGTCTGTGATTAAGAAATTATGAGTTTGAGATTTTTCAGAATTATTTGGGTGTGGATGTGTAAGTTTAAATAACGATAATATTACAAAATAACCATTTTGGCTATTATTTCTTGTGTTTGAATTCTCTTTTAAACATCTAATATAATATTAAATATTTCATCTTGTTGTAAGAAAATTTGTCTAATTTCTCATGGTACGTCGTACATACGATTGCCATTGTTTTGTACCGTCTTTTGTATCTATTGAGAATTTGGATGAGTCCGGCTCCATCTCGCAAAATATGGGTATGGTCTCTTGGCACTTTTGTTCCATCATTGATGGTCTTTTCGATGTTGTTCTTGATGGGATCGAATATTATTGTGGTACTCATGCCACCTTTGAACTTCTTGTGAATAGTCATCTATGAAGTGTTGACATAGATTGGCTAATATTGATCATACCATCCGGTAGTAACTCCCTTAATGATGGCATGATTCAATTTTTCTTCCCAATAAGTTAGCCTTTCCTGTAGTAATTTCAGGGCACTCCCGATATTTACTCATCTCAGACATTTATTTGGATTCATTTTCATTTTTGTCTCTTCCGTTAGACTAAATTTCTCACGAATAAATAAAAACATTTCTTGAGATAAACTCATAAGCTCTGATACCATTTTGGAAACGATTTAAATCAAGAAAAATAGAAAATGCGTACATGTAAGGGTAATTTTGGAATTAAAAATTTTAAAATCAAGGAAAAGTCAAATTTGTGCTAAAATTGAGATATGTTTATAAAATTGACTAAAATTGATATGTAATTTCTAGTATAAGAAAGCAGATAGACATTGGCAAAATTAAAATTCCATCCAAACCTAAAGAAGAACCAAAGTTGACAAAAGTAGAGAAGATTTTTTAGTTACGACTATTGAAGAATGACATTCATTAATAGTATACACCTGGAAGATCTACAAGAATTGACATAATCTTTTGCCAATTTAAACATGGTGGATCTAAAGATAAACGTAGGCGACAGTGCTCTAGTTCCTTGGGGACAACAGGTACTGCCCTTACAACGAGTGAAACAACAAGCACCGCCTATACATCAGGAGCAACAATAGGTACTGTCGGAGGAAGGCCCCACGTAACAAGTTGTCTCAACGAAAATCAAGAAGACTTCTATGTGAGCGAGAACTACCCGGCCTAGATGCTCAATTTCAACAATCTCGCAAGAACTAGGGTACAAAAACATATCCCTAAGTTCCTTGTAACTCCTTTAGGAAAGAAAAGCTTAGACAATTTATTGATATGGTATAACGTTGGATCTCGATGATGTCAACTTCAACGAGATGGAGAAGGTCATAGATGATTGTGCTTCATCAATGAGAATTGCAGTGTAAACTCTGGAACTGGATAAAAGTGGATTTTTCAAATTATTGGAGTTGAGTTTGTTGGGAGTTTCCAAGATAATATGGTTGATGAAAACTCCAAAGGTCAAAGAAAAAATCCTAATGCCAAACTTATTCACAACAATTGTGGATAAAAGGGCCTTTGGGTTGAAATACACATCTCTCAAAATAGATTATTGTGGCGAAGGATTATTGGCTAACAAGAAGAGACAAAAGAGTGCAAAGGTTGTACTCTACTTGAACTTAATCAGCATGGGAAAAGAGTCGATTGATAAATTCTTCAAGCTATACCACACCTTAACTTAGTTCTGAATGAAAAAGTTTGTGTAGAAATCTTCCTCATGAGCTCGGGCATATCAACTTTACTGTTCTATTTGTCATATTTTTTTGGTTTGTAATAATATCAAGCATGGGCCACACAAAGCTTATAAAACTTCCCAATATCGTCTCACATTGTGAAAATCGAAAGTGGCCAATTTTTCAATGATGAAGAAATCTAATGTAAATGAACCACTAGATTGATAAATTAGTCATTAAGATGCATGCATGTTTTCAAAAATAGAGAATGCATCTCAAGGACTTGCCATCAACAAGCAACTGCAGAGCATCATTGATCTTCTCGAAAGGCATCTCATGTGTAATAAACTCGTCCAATTTGATTCCCTACAACATATATATAGGAATATTATTTCAAATCAAGATTTAGATTCACAAAATCCCAAGTAAAAATTAACACTCACTGCACTCTTGCATTGTTGAGCAAAATAAGGAAGTTGCGACTTTCCTTTGAAGTCTCCGAAGGTTGATCCAATAATTTTCCGACCATAGAATAGCTCCATCGGATGGAGAGGGAGTAACTTCGGAGTTGAATGAACTCCCACTAGTATTGTCAATCCCCATCCCTGAAAAATACATAATAACTCCATATAATAGCATAATATATACATTTTTAAATAATTATTATCAATTCAGGACCTAAAAAGATAGTTTAATTATTGATTCAGGACATCAAAGATTAATTCTTAATTCAGAACCTGAAAAATCACAAAAATTATCAATTCAGGTTCTGGATTGAGAATTGTTTGATCTTTCAATTCCCGGATTGAGAAATCATCTTTCTAACCCTGAATCGATAATTAAATGATCTTTTGGTTCTAAATCGATAACTCTCCTTAAAAGATGACTCTTTCTCATAGATATAATTAATGCATTATTAATCTACCAGGTGACTGGACATGAAGGCTTCACGAAGAACATCTGCGCATCCAACACACTCAAAGCTATAGTCTACTCCTCCTCCGCTAATTTCTTTAATTTTCTACATTTAATAGATATAAACAAATTAATATTTTCATAAATATGTATATAAAACCTTTCGTAAAGGGAAAATGAATGACTATCAATTGCTGACCTCATGCACCGGAGTATCCAAAATCTTGGGATTTATGAAAGTTGTGATTCCGAATGTTTGACCTGCACAGTTATACATGTATCATAGTTATAGATATCACTAAGCCTTGTTCGGCTGCTCGCAAAGACCCTAGCACCTAGTCGATTAGGGGAATTTTGAGATTTTATGGAATATATGGTCGTAAAAAATTAAAAATTAATTATATAAAATCTAATTTGATTATATATGGAAATCATATTTATTCATGCACTAGTATGTTTAGGGTAACATTAGATTTTGATAACACTGGATTTGTAGATGAGTTTTAAATATTGGATTTTAAAGTTTAAAATGCATTTAAAACAAAATTTCAATACTAATGTTGTACTACTCTATGCTTATATGGAATCCGCCCCTGATAGGGAATGAATCAAGTAGAAATCAGTAGTGTGGAGAAATTATTGTGATTTAGATAGTTGAGATTTTTTTTTTTCTGAAAATATTTATAGGTATAATTGAAAAATATTTCATTAAGCTAGGTTGTGAGAAAATTCATCAATTAAATCATATAAACTATGTTTATCTTTTTGGTTATAGTTCTAGAATAATGATTATATAATTCAATCGAAATACTATTTTAATTTAGAGAGGAATTTTAAAATACCAAAAATTATTATATTATAATATGAAAATACCCAAAACAATAAAGACATTTGTTGATCCTGAGATTAGAATATATATAGTGTGCAGCGGAAATTTTTAGATCAAAATTTGCACTCACAAACTGGTGGTTCTTAATTAGTTTATGCTTCAGAATACACTTAGTCAGCGAGCAGTGAGATTATTGTTTAGTTTGAGTATACTTCAACGCTAAAGTGTGTTGAATTTTAAAAACCATGCAGAAATATAAGAAAATAGTAAAACACTAGGAATTTATAGAGGTTCGCAGTCCAAAGTCCTACGTCCTCTCTTCAGACCTTAGTGTGGAAATTCACTAAGCTTCTGTTACAGACTAGTCTCACTATCTATCGCTAGCCGGTAGATGTCAGTATCTATTAGTCCATTAGCTCACTCGCTCAGGCCTCTGGTCCCTTCGGCTTCACATATTTTGAGTGTGGGCACACCACGCAGCCTCTTCCTCTAGAGTTGAGAGCTATATAATTCCTCCCGAACTGTCGAACTGATTGGCTAGGCGATCGAAAGAATCACTACTAGAGATCTGCAGTGATTGTCGTATTCTTTCTGGGAGAGAAAGAACACCAAATAACTCGAGCTGAGAAGCTATGGGTCTCATGCTCACTAAAATGAAACACAGAAGGCTTAAAGATAGCTTTGATGATAGAAACAGTCAGGTTTTAACTTAAGCAGAGTTTTGGTGCTTTTCTTTGTTTCTATATCTATTAATTGCTCTAAGTACTTCACATATTTGTAGATAAAGTGTGAGTAATTCAAATTGTAGCCGTTTAGAGACATTTGAGCATCGTCCAATCTGATGCGTCTATTTTCTGACAAGAGCATGACATTTTTCCTAAGGTTCGGCACCTGCTACGTCCTTTTCTGACACAGGATGTCGACATTCTACTTTTATGTCTGAGCGACTCTGCCAGTCCAAAGAATCTAATCTTGTTGGTGCTTCATCAGTCGTTAATGAATCTCCAAACTTAAAGACTGGTCTTCGGTGATTCCTCTGGCTTGTTCTCTTTGTCTCTTCATGCGAGTAGGAACAGACTTGTAAATTGGAGGTGATCTAGGCTGGTGTCGTCCGTCAGTTTCTCTGAATCATCAACTCCAAACTGGTAGCTGGTCTCTTCTTTCTCCACACGATACAAATTGGGGCTTTGTATTTCCACCCGGTTTGTCTTGATCAATTTTATCAGTTCTGTTAAATATATCCCAACAGGACTTTACAAGTTTGTGAACTAAGCTAATCTATAGACACTCCTAACTTGGTGGTTTTTATACAAACTTATGACACATCAAAACAACAATTAGGTAGGAATACTTCGTAACAATTTCTCCCTTTTTGATGTTGTCAAAAAACCAACGCTATTAAGCTGGTAAAGTGTCACTTTGAGTTTAAAATAAATATTCTATCAAAATCTAATACTCAAGAACTGAACACTTTGTTTAATCAGTCTGTCCTAAAAATCTTTCCCCTTAATTGGAGAGATATTTGCCGATTAAGTTCAAGGGCAAAAAATTGATTACACCTGGATGTGTATCATCAGTTTTGAAATGAGGCAAACATTTTGAGACAAAGAGTTATTGTCTTAAAAAATAAGCAGAGATTTATGATTTTTTATTGATTTGTTTACAACTTTTGGAAAGAAGTAAATTACAAGTATAATGAAAGACAATAAGCTTTGTCTTCTGCTTCTGGGATTGAACTGTTCTTCTTCTTATCCCTTGCTGACTCATTCGCTTCATCTTCGTCAGCTGAAGCTGGTGATGGAATTCAGGGAAATTCATAATCGGTCCTTGGCAATCAGATTATGCAATTCAATTTGCTAGTAAAAATCCCTTCAGGCCTGACGGTAAGGAAATTCGTATTCCCTTCGGCTCTGAGGTAAGGATTTTCACTGAAAGCGGAGAGCCAAACAATAGGAAAATCATCTCAAACAGAATCTTCATGAGAATTATGATTTTCCTTTCCAACTAAGAAACTGCAAGGTCTCTTTGCTCGTAGGCATCTTGGTTGATCTCCGGTGGAATGATGAGAGATGCTATTTGGGAGTAGGAGTAGTTTAGAGAGGGAGAGGAATTTATGTGGACATCATACGAGAAGAAATCTGGAGTTTGTAAGTGTATAAGGGACACGTTCCATAGTTTTCAGAGATCCCATTATATAGGAAGTGATTTCTTTTTCTTTGATGGTTCTGTCCTCTCAAAGTTGAAACATCCTGGATATTTAGGAGATTTAATCTTCGTTTTGCATCCACAATGTCTGCTCCTAAATCCTTTTGACGTGTCTGCTGCTTGTTCCTCCATTTTCTGTGGTGTGGTAATGTCAAATTGAATGTTGCGTGTTGAATGAGTTACGACGCTTAGAATCTCCCACTTTTTCAAGTTTGCTAACTTGACAAACTGGTGTCTTCTCTGTGTGATTGTCGATGTGGCAGAAGCTGAAAAGCTTAATTTAAACTGGTGAATGTGTCTAATTTAATTATTCCTTAGACTGCCAAAACTGAGAGCTTGGACTCGGATTTATTTCTCTCAAAACTAAGAGCTTGGACTCAGTTTTATTAGTTTCTTCAGAAAAAGAAAAATAGAGAGAAATTATGAGCATAAGAGATTCATGAGCTATGTTATTGAGTTATATTGGTACATTTGAGGAGAAAAACGTGGATGAAGAGAATAGTGTGAATTAAGATTTATGAGGTGGACGCACTTGAATTAATTTTGAGTCACTTGACCGTATTTCCCTACCTTTCACAAAAGCCTACGTTACAACCAATGAAAAAGTACTTTTTATTCTAGATCTTGTTGCACAATTAAGCAGTGGAAGCATTAAAATATCTACAAGTCTATGGTAAAAGTAAATCATACTTGATAGAGTGAATGAACATTAAACACCTAAAACAATTGTGTGATGAGCGATACACTTTCCTGTGAGTCTTCCATAGTTGATGAATATTCTATCTCTTTCAAACTGCTTGTGTGATGTGAATTTTTTACCCTTGAATGTGATGAATCTTGTGAGGCATTGCACTTTTAACCGCTAGAGATTTTTATTCTTTCGTTTCTATTGATTGAGGACAATCAAGCATTTAAATTTGGGGGATTGATAAGCTCGTAAATATGCTCACTTATACATGTTTTTCTCCTTTGTTTTAGCTAATTTATGTTTATTTACTAGTGTATTTCGTGCATGAGTATATAATAGAAGATGTTATGCATGTCATAATGAGTTTTTGCAGGTTTTTGGGCTAAAAAATGGCTAAGTGAAGAAAAGAGCCGAAATAGTTAAGTTGCTATTTCGGTTGACACACGGGATGCCGATCGACATGGAAGACAAGCCAAAAATTGAACAAGACCTCCATGTCGACCGACATGGCGCATGTTGATCGACATGGAGGTCGATCTCGACCTAGACAGGAAGAAAAGAGAAGCTCGCCATGGGAGGTCCATGTTGATCGACACGCTATGTGTCGATCGACACAGATGATTGATGACGATCGACAAAGATATTGAAGTGATGGACAACATGGAGATTCATGTCGATCGACACAACATGTGTCGATCGACATTGCAGTCCAGAAGGAATTTCACCTGATTTGGATATATTTATATTTTTTTTAGCCCAATACCTTTTGAGATATAATTTCTCCTCTATATATATCTTGTAGTTCGGAAATAAAAGGGATCTTTTTTTTCAAGTTTTTACCTTGGATTTCAAGACTTCGAATTTCTCTTTTACTTTGAAAGTTAATTTATGAACTTTTAATAAAATGTTTGCTTTAATTCTTTCCATGATTTGTGGCTAAAAAGCCTAGCAGATTCTAAGGCTTTGAGAAATCATCTCTATGCATGTTTAATTAATCCAACTTGATTCCATGGTTTAAATTAATTGGATCTAGATTTAATGAAAGATCGACATATGAAATTGAATCTAGGTTTATAGTTATCCATTGAAGGACTGAGAAATGAAAATTGATAATGGAAAAAGGAAATTTAATACAGTTGGTTTCTATCTAAAAAAGAAGAATTAATTGTAGGATTAAATTTGATAATTATTGGGATTGATTAATGTTGTGTTCTTGAGATCGAGAGGAGATAGTCACACATTTGTAATCTAGGGTTTAATTGCCAAAAAAGGAATTTAGTCCACTTGAATCTGATTTCCCCACCATTGCTGAGTTGAATAATTATGAATGTTGATAGATTGATTATGTGCCCTGGAATTTGTACTCTTTAATTATTGTTCAATACCCTTTAAATTTTTGTTTTGTTATCTTTAATTTTACAAAAACCAAAATCCGGATTTCAAGTTACTCAAACAAAAGAATTTGTAAACCATGACTAGTACATACGATGAATTTGATATACATTCCCTATGGTTTCGACATTCCGAGTTATAAATTTATTTGTCGTTGTTTTACTACAATTTAACCTGTAGTGTTTATGGTGATTACGGATCCCTTTCTATTAACTCTACTTTAAAGTTATCACCAAACATGATCGTTGGTCTTTTGACCATTATTATATTTATAAGAAGATTTCTTTCTCATGCCAGATGTGTAGAGCATCCACTCTCCAATATCCACATGCTCTTCTGCTTAAAAAGTTGAACTGTGGATACCTATTTGTGCAAGATACATATTATACTTTAGGTCCCCGATTAGTTACGGGTCCTGCAGGATTAGTATACTGGATCCATACTTTAGGAATCCAAACGTGAGTTACCCTCACAATTGGTAGCTTTTTAATGCTTTTTTTGCTACCTTTCTCTTCCATTTCATAAAATGCATGGCATTTGTTTGAGAAATTGTGAGAGTGTGTGCAGTCCTTTTAGAAGTGTGCTTCCTCATGGGACCTCGAAAAATAAGTTCTAGATATGTGTAGAAACCATGTGATTGACAATCACAATGGTTAGCCTTCCTAGCCGTTGAGAATAAAATTTTATGTGATTGAGGCCTCAAGTAGTTGTTCCCCCTACTTTGTATATTCCTCTTCTCATTTGTAAAATGAGAGTTGGGTCTCTGGTTATGAGAGTAATCAAGTTGGTTGTTTGACTTTCCCCAGACTGGAGCTGGTTGTTTTATCAAACTGGTTTACGAAACTAGTTTCCTTGCAATAGGAACACACTACTTCTCTAGTTTCTTGGGCTGAATTGGCATTTTCTTTGTTCGTGATTGAGTCAGTTATGGAATACACTATTTTACCAGTTTATTCTATAGAATCGGTCTCTTGGTCACGAGCTGATTAGCCAGTTTGGTGTTGCTGGCAGTCCAGCATTTAGCCTTTCTAGTAAGAACTGGAACATTTTTTGCTACCTCTTAGCCCTTCAATCTTAACTGATCACAGGTATTTTCTTTTATAAAGCAAATTATGTCAGTACTTGAAGAAAATGCAGAATTGCTCAAATCATTTTCAATATTACCTAGACCCGTTTTATCTTTCGGGTCTCTTTAAATAAATAACACTTCTTCAAGTTCTCTTGAGCTTTTTGCAAAAGAACATCAACATGGTTCCTACTCAAGGTTTTTCTGATTCAAAGAGTCACACTCCATTTTAAGACTTTTAAAATCATTTATAAGATTGGAGTGTTCTTCCCTAAGTTTGGCCAGTTCCTCGCTAGTAGACCGGCTAAAGCATTTTTAATTTCATAGAATTTTAAAATTTTATAGAAAAAAGTTCGAGGGAAACATCTTCTGAATCGGAGCTATACGATTCAGAGTCCTGTAATATGTATGCAGAAAGAATTGAAACTTGTAAGGAGTTTGTTACATCTTCAACAGTTGCGGTAAATAGTATTTCTGTTTCTGCATCATCATCGCTTCCTTCCTCAATAGCAACTAGAAATACTAGCAAAGCTTCCTCATCTGAATCTTCTTCTGCAGTGATGTATTCATTGTCATTGTCAGGAATGTCGGACACCTATGTTCTTAACAGCATTGCCTTTGCAACGGCTCTTGAAGCTCTTCGCCCAAAGATCTTATTGATCCTTTCACACTCCTCTTTGTCCACTCGTGGATTGTCAAACTTGAGGTGATCTGGAGAGCCGCATTCAAAGCAAGATCGAGGTGATGTCTTCACAAACCTCTTGTCCTCTGTTTAAGGAGCATTCAACTTGTCCATTGTTTTCTCCAGGAGCTTAGCCAACTTCTTCATATGCTTTTCAAGCTCTTCCATAGAGCTCTCTCCATTCATCTGATGAGGTTGAAGTAGAGGGTGTCTCTTTCACCAGGTTAGACTGACCGGTTGGTAAGTCAGCTTGAAATGGCTTTCTTGGTCTCCACTTGCTATCCTTCTTCACGGAGTATGCAGCGTCTTCGTGATGGTGGGTTGGTGAACTGCCACTCGAATGATTGCATTATTGTTTACCATTTGGATGTCCCACTCACGAGCTTGGAGTTGAGCGAATAACTCCATTATAGAGATCTTGGAGAAAACTTTCTCCTTCGGGCTAATTGTCTTTATGAATCAATCCTCATTTTGCATTTTGGACAAAATCTTAGCATTGAGACCCACAGTTGAATATACTCTGTCCAGCGCTTTGAGCTCGCTCACGATCATGTTGAATCTTGCCTCCATGGATTCGATATTTTCTCCGAGAAGCATTTGCAAAGATTCATATTTGTCGACGCAGACCTTGAGCTTGTTCCGCTTCATTTGCTCTGTCCCTTGACACAAGCCTCCAATATAGCCCGAAACTTCTTTGGCATTGTCAAACTTCATGACTTCATCGATAAGTGCCTCTTGTAGAGCTGACAGAATCAACTCATGGGCAATGGAGTCCAGTTGGGTGCGTTGTTTGTCCTCCGATGACCATTCATCGGAGGGATTCTCGATCATCTCAGAGCCATCTTCACCTCCGATCCAGATGTTGATCTTCATGATCTTTATTTGTCCATGCTCGACGACGTCAACTATCTCTTGATGTATGCTTTTAAGTTGGATGGTGGATCGCTTCTTCCAGATGGCGAACTTCTCTGCTGAATACGGTGGAAGCTTTGTGATATTCATCATTGACGTTTAACCTGCTCGCTAGACAATAAAAAGATTGCAAGGAAATGGATACGGTCCTTAGCAACTTAAAGAAGTTCACTCGGTAAAGACCGACCTGCTCTGATACCAATTGTTGGTCCTGAGATCAGAGTATGTATAGTGTGCAGCGAAAATTTTAAGATCAAAACTTGCACTTACAATCTGGTGGTTCTTAACCAGCTTATGTTTCAGAAAACACTTAGTCACCGAGCGAAGAGATTATTGTTTAGTTCAAGTATACTTCAATACTAAAGTGTGTTGAGTTTTAAAAACCTAGCAGAAATATAAGAAATTAGTAAAATGAAAGGAATTTATTAAGGTTCAGAGCCTAAATTCCTACGTCCTCTCTTCAGACCTTAGTCTGGAAATTCATGAAGCTTCCATTACAGACGAGTCATGATCTATTGCTAGTTGGTAGATGCTAGTGTCTACCAGTACACTAGCTCACTCACCCAGGCCTCTGGTCCCTTCGGCTTCGCAGATTTAGAGTGTAGGCACACCACGCAGCCTCCTCCGGAATTAAGAGTTTAATAGTTCCTCCCAAACTATCGAACTGATTGGCTAGACAATTGTAAAAATCACTGTTGGAGATCTGCAATGACTGTTGTATTCTTTTTAGTAGAGAAAGAACACCAAATAACTCAAGCAGTTGCGAGTCTCGTTTTCACTAAAATGAAACACAAAATGCTTAAAGATAGCATTGACGAAAGAAACAGTCAGGTTATCACTTGAGCAGAGTTTCAGTGCTTTTTCTTCATTTCTATATCTATTAATTGCTCTGAGTACTTGGTGTATTTATAGACGAAGTGTGAGTAATTTAAATTGAAGTCGTTTAGAGACATTTAGCATCGTCCAATCTGATGCATCTCTTTTCTAACAAGAGCAGAGCACTTTCCTGAGGTACGGCACGTACTACGTCCTTTTCAAAAAATAGGATGTCGATATTTTGCTTTTGTGTCCGAACGGCTCTGCCAGTTCGAGAAATCTAAACTGGTTAGTGTTTCATCAGTCTTTATTGAATCTCCAAACTTAAAGACTAGTCTTCGTTGAATCCTCTGGCTTGTTCTCTTTGTCTCTTCGTGTGAGTAGGAACTGACTTTGTAAACTAGAGGTGATCCAGAGTGATGTCGTCCATCAATTTCTTGAGTTATTAGCTCCAAACTGGTAGTTGGTCTCTCCCTACTCCACACGATACAAACTGGAGCTTTGTATTTCCACCCAATTCGTCTTGACCAATTTTTTTAGTTCTGTTACAACTCAATATATATTGTAACAGGACTTTACAAGTTTGCGAACTAAATTAATCTAGAGACACTCCTAACTTGGGGGTTTCTATACAAACTTTTGACACATCTAAACAACAGTTATGTGTGAATACTTCTTAACAACATTCAAGAAATACCCAAAGTAAAAATTCTTACTATTTTCAGAAAATTATTATGTGTTATTTCAAAAAAAATGCGTTGATTCTAATATTTATTTTTAAAATATTATTTTTTTCAAATAAAAATAATTAAAAAATGGGTTTCTCATAGTGATGTGATTGTTGGTGATGATTTCATCACAACAACTCTAACCATATTCTTGTAATTTACAAAAAAATTAATCTCAATGCCTAAAAAAAAGTCAACAATAAACCTTCCTTAAATGTGTTTAATGTTTTGCGTATTTCATATATTATTTAATTTTTTTGGATATTGAATATAATTTCCACTTTAGTTTTTACCATCCAAAGCAGCGAATTTTTTTTATTAGTTTCTAAATTTTACATATTCAGTGGCGTTCCTGAGGTTGTGCGAGAAATGCACCGCCCTAGGATATCCGAATTAAGGAGACACCATTTTATAAAAAATTATATAATAGTAGTAGTAATATTATACTATTAATTTACCTTAGTAGGAGCACTATTTAAAAAAAATAGAAGACAAAATAACTTAATTTTAACTTAAATTTTTTTTATATATATATTTAGCCTAATAAAGATGTTTAGCTCAAAATTTATTAAATAAAATATTAAGATTTAATAACACATATCAAATAATATATTAAGACTACTCATGGTATCAATAAAGACATTAAAATTTATATTATTCCAAACATAATACCACAATCAAAACTTTGGCCTATATTCTATAATACAAAGCGACTACTCTCTCCTCACTATTCCATGTTCTCTTCTCGCTCTCTCTCCTTTTTTTTTTTTTTTCTATTTTTGGGTAGTAAATAGCAACTAACACCAAGTTGATAAGGTAGTCCTTTTTTAAAAAAATAAATATTTTCTTTTATTTGAATTATTTTGTGATCATAATGTTGTGTAAATCTTTTTAAAATTCCATAAGATTTTCTCACAGCATTTATTTTCTAGGTTTTTGCTTTAAATTTATTCATATAATTTTATTGATTTTTCTAGAGTGATTTTAGATTTTAATTCGTTTGATTTTATTTATTTAGTCGCTTTTCTTGAGCTAGTAAATTATTTATTTGTTTTGAAAAAAGAAAAACAAATAAAAGAGATTATTGAAAAATCTCATTAAGTTTGCTTAAAAAAATACTAGAAGAATTATTTTTAAAATGCTGATTATGCATTTATTTTATATAATATTATTTAGTTTTTATTTTATTTTTAGTTTGATTAAAAATGAAGTGAGATCCATAAATAGTTGTGAAGAACTCAGAGTTTTTATTATATAATAAGAGATTTTTTATATGTAACATATTGATTAGAGAATATTAATCGAATAAGAATGAAAGAAATACGTAAGAACAAAAACACTGATCATCAATCATTGATTAAAATATCTGGACAACATATATTTGCTTATTTTTTAAAAAACAATTGGTTACTAAAAGAATGAAATATATTTTTGGTTCTATCGATCTTTTATGTTTGTCCAAATAAAATACTTAATAAATTCAATTAAAATGTTATTTTTTTTACTTTTTAATTACGATTAATTTTTGAATTCAATCAAAATATTCTTTCCAATTTCAACTATTTTATATTTAAAATAATTAATTTAAGAATAGTAATTATCACAAATGGCCACCAAATTTGTGGGAAATGGATCATATTTTTTTTGAGGAAAAATGGATCATATTTACCTTTAGCTTGTTTGTCCGGGTTGACATCTACTCCTATAATTTGTGATGCTCCTCTTGCTCTTGCTCCTTCCGCCACCTGACAAAAAAAAAAAGGGGGTTCAATTTATTTTGACAAAAGAAAATTTCGAACAATAAACATTTCATACATAAAAATCTTATAATAAAAAATGGAGTCTTACCGATTCAGAACCCGAAAGATAGCTTAATTATCGATTTAGGACCAAAAAGAATAATTCTGAATTTAGGATCTGAAAGATCACAAAAAATTTTCAATTCATAACCCAAAAGATCGTAAAATTCTTAATCCAGGATCTCAATATCAGGTCCTGAATTGAGAATTGTATAATCTTTTGGGTTCTCAATTGAGAATTTTTTTTTTGGTTCTAAATCTGACAATAATAAAACTATTTTTTGAAACCTGAATCGATAATTTACGTTAAAAAGAAATTCTATATTGATTTATTTTCCGGCTAATAGAAACTCACGGCGAGGCCTACGGAGCCAAGACCAAAAATAGCAACAGTGGATCCAGGCTTGACGTTAGCAGTGTTCCATGCCGCTCCAACACCTATATATATATATATATATGCAGCAAGTCACACATCCATATAATTAATACAAATTACAATAAATTGATATATAGTGAAATAATGACATATATTCATTATCTCGTCATCAAGATAATTATAATCATTCACGTCTCTACCATGGAATTTGAATTGTACTAAAAAAATGCTCTTAACTTATGATATTCAACCACAAGATGTCTTAATAATAGTTTGTATGCATTTATTTGCAACACTAGTTAAGTTGGAATATAAACACTTGTGTGAGACAAAAATAATCATAATTGTACTTAATCGAACTAAAAATCGCATATATTCAACACTTTTGGATGGATTTTGTAGTCGGGTTATCCACGAGTATTTAACCTTGTATAGTTTTCCTTGCTAATTCACATGGAATTCCACATGTCCCATCACGTCAGAGCGTAAGGTAATGATGCTTTCGTCTACTAGCCTAGGCATCCGATATTTTAATTATATATCTTTTAAAAAATTAAATTCATATAATTTATTTTATTATTAAGTATTATTTATATATTTTGAATAATAGAAAAAAGGTTGATCGGCTAGGTATATATAGTTTAGGTTCCATATAGACCTAAGCCTATGTTAGCGTCCGACTAGGATGTATTGAATTTATAAGAAAGATGTTGAAATAAGAACCTGTGGAGAGACAGCAGCTGAGCAAGGCCATGTGCCTGAGCGAGAGAAGCGTGGGGTCAATCTTGACAACACAAGCAGAATCCACAACAGTGTACTCGCTGAAAGTGGAAGTGTTGAGGAAATGGAAGATGGGGTTTCCATCTTCACCCCTGAACCTGCATCTCCCATCACTCACCATCACTCTCTTCATCGGATCGATCCCCAATTTCTCACACACATTCGTATGCTCTGATTTGCAGAAGATGCACTCCCCGCACTCCCCATGAAAGATCGGAATCACGTGGTCCCCAACTCCCACGTCCCTCACTCCTTCTCCAACGCTCTCAACAATTCTGCATTCCCCCCACACCATCAATTTATTTAATTCACCACAAAATCTGCATATCTTTTACTGATTTAATTTCATTTACCCGGAAGCCTCGTGCCCCAGAATCCTTGGGTATGCTCTTTCAGCTTCATTCTTCAACACAATCCCATTTTAATGTATACGTTAGATTATTCCATCAAGATTTATACCATAACCATATATAGTAGATCCGCCTATACCATATACATACCGTGCCGATCCATGCACCGAGATCGGAATGGCAGATGGAAGTGAAGTGTATCTTGATACGGACCTCCATTTTGTTTGGAGGGTCAACCATCACTTGCTCCATCATCAATGGCTCACCGGGACCATGGACTACAGCAGCTGCATACACATATACATATATATATGTATGTCTGTTTCTATTTGAGAAAATCGTAAACCCTATATACATCAAGAAGTAGAGTGTTGTACCTTTGCATTTGATTACTTTGTTGGTTGTACCATTTGCAGTTGCAGGTGTCTGAGAGAGAAGCCCAGTCATACTGCAAAATTTAGTGTGCTTGGGATCCTCTGCCACTAATATGTTTGGTAATGTGGAAAGGAATTTGGTATGTTATTAAATAAGCACGACACTCTGTTTTTCAGAGAAATATTATTATTAATTCTTTCCAATAATTGTGCGATGGGCTGCTGATTAATATCACTTTCTCCCTCATTATCCTTCAACATGTTCATTTTAAAATAATATGTTCAAATATAGTCCCAACTATACTAATTTTTTCAAATTTATCATAAATTATCCAAACTTTTCAATAAATATTCAAACTATTAAAACCTACAAAAAATATCTAAACTATTTTTAGAATCAACAAAAATGTAATTATATTGTTGGAAATCAAAGTCAGCATATTAAAATTTAAATTTTAGATGTAAATGTTTAGTATAATAGTTCATTGTATCTAACTTATATTTATGACAATATAGTCAACTTAGAATATTATTGGAAATCAAAGTCAGCATATTAAAATTGTATTTAATAATTTGGGTATTTATTGAAACATTAGAATATAATAAAGTTGAGAAAATCTGCATAATTTGGGATACATTTAAACTTAATTTTTGCCTCATTTAATGCATGCTAGATTATAACAATGGCTTATCAAGAATGTAACCAAGTCTTCATTATTTTTGAAGGTAAAAATGTTATTTTTTATTTTCTATTATTGATAAAAAAGTTTTCATTGATACGTTTCTTTCTTCTTATTCCCTAGTTCAGTTGAAGAATAAATCTTCCTACTTTTTTGCAGTGGACTCTTGTAACCTACTCTTCGTACAATAAGTGTTAAAATATTAAATGAAAAAAAATGTAAATATTATGGCCTTATTCTGTATCCTAAAATCCTACAAAAGACCCTTTACTCATCAAAATTATGAGTATTCTTCATCACAATATATTATGTTTTGCAAAAATTTCAAGTTTTCAAGATTTTTTCTTCACTTAAAATAGCAAAACCTAATGTTAAAGAATAATGTAATTGTTTTTAGAGTTGGTATCTTGAGAGACGGTCTCAACATTTTTTTATTGTGAGGTGGACCTTAATACATAATTTCAATAAGTTAAATACATCATTTCTTTAAAAATTACATTATTTGCAACAAAGAAATACATCATTTGCAATAAAAAAAACACATCATTTCATTAAATTCGTTTCATAATAAAAACGGTGAGACATCATTTGCAATAAAGAAACATATTATTTCATTAAATTCGTCTCACAATAAAAATGATGAGACCGTCTTATTCGAGAATTTGCCTTGTTTTTATTGAATTTAACATAATTTACCAAAAAAAGATTGAGATATTTCAACAAATGTTATTTGTTAACTATATTATGTTGAGATTTATAAATCACATAATATAACTTTCCATAAAACATCGCATTAGATTATCAAACAGACACAGGAAAATCTGGATTCATTGAGATTGAATAACTTGGTACGGAAACAATCAGAGCTATTATAATCTATCCAAACTAAATCACAACATGAGTCCTTCGTTATTCTTCGAGATGGAGAGAAGAAAAATATTTTTGGGATCATAACCTAAGAGCCTTTATACATTATTTTAATTAAATTACCTATAAAATAAATCAAACAATATCAGATACTCATGAGCTCTTATCAATTCCATAGCCCATGGGCTAAAACTTTAATTTAATCATTAATTTATCCATCAATACAAAAAATCAATATAATTGTATATTAAGTGAAATAAAATTTCAAACATATTCATGTATAAGAAATGGATGAATACTGCCTAGCTAATGTTTAATATTGTTAAATTTTGGAATGCGGTACTTTTTCTCATACATATGGGGTTTCTGGCTATCATTTTTAATGAAGTTTTATATGCATATCCAAAACTACGAGTAATATTTTTTAGCAAATATATGTAATCTTGGCGTCTGTACAATTTATTGCTAGATGACTCTACCACTCGATGCAGATTGCAGACAAATTTTAAATTGTCGTCTTGATATTTGCTACATAATAGTTAAAAAAAAGTATACAAATAATTAAAACATAAAAATCGGTTTGTCACTTCCCCTGTGTCTCTAGTTCTATAGCAGTACCCATATCTTGCAAGAATATTGTGTATGTCATTCAAATTATAAGAAATAGTGCTGATGGTGACAACAAAAGATATAAATATATATAATAGTGTAGAATTTATTTGTAGAATCATTAGGGTATCAATTTGATTAGTTTCTGATTTTTAGTGCAAGATTGTAGTGATTTTCTGATTTTTTAGAGATTGTGTAATTAGTTGTAAATATTTGTTTACTTGTATATATTTGTCATGAATAATTGAATAAAAGTAAGAAAAACAATTCAGTTCTCTTCATGGTACCCGAGCCACATCTGATACTCCACCATGACAAAAATTGGCAATACATTCAGCCACGACCAGCTTGAAGTTCTCCGCAGTCTCATAAACCAAGCTCTTCCTAATAACCAGTTTCAATCCACATATACCGATGTAAACTCAGGTTTTGTTGCACATCGATGTAACATTTCCCAAGCATTACTCACTAAGTGTGATAATTCACTTTCATGGATTGTCGATTCTGGACCTTCCGACCATATGACTGGCAACTGTGATCTTTTCTCTACATATGAAACTTGTAAGAGATCCATTACAGTCACCATTGATGATGGGTCTAGATCAAGTGTTGTTGGAATCGAAACCGTGAATATATCGCCAACACTGAGTCTCAAATCAGCTCTTTTTGTCCCTCAACTTGATTGCAATTTACTTTCAGTTCGAAAGTTAAATCAAGACTCTAATTGTCATGCTAAGTTTAATGCTTTTTCTTGTGCATTTCAGGATGTGGAATCGGGGAGGACGATTGGCAATGTTGAACTTCATGAAGGACTCTACCCGACAGTCACGTTAGCTCCCAACCTTAGTTTTTCAATTGGATCTGCTAATGTTTGAAGTCACATTTCCTACTCGAATAATGATACTGAAGTTATGCTTCTTCATCGCCACCTAGGGCATCCTAATTTTATTTACCTTGAACGTATCTTTCCTGCATTATTTAGGAATAAAAAATCCCAAATTACTTAAATGTGATATATGTCAGCTCTCTAAACATACAAGAGCCTCATATCCCTCTAGACCATACAAACCATTGATAAGCTCATTATTTTACTCGCTTATCTATATTATTTTCTACTATTTTATGTAGTTTTATTAAGTTTATATATGTATTCTATGCATGAGTCTATATTAGGTGGTATTATGCGCATTTTGGTGTTTTTGTAGGGTTTTAGGCCTAAGTTCACGAGAAATCCGTTCCGGAAGCAGTGACGTGTAAGAGTAGCAGTGAAGAGTTCTTCCACAAGAGGAATTCGAGCTATTGGCACATGACAATGGATGATTCTTTGAGTTAGCTCTCCAACGCAACTGGAATCGGGTCAATCAGAGTTCGGGAGAGGAAGTTATGGCCAAAACCGTGAGACCGCGCAGAAGGGACGAGAAGCTGCGTCGACAGACGCCAATTGGCATTGATCGATGCCGACCAAGAAGCCACATCGATCGACGTGGATCAGCCACGATCGACGCGAGGCTGTCTGCTGGAGCGGAAATTCGAGGAAAAATGGATTTATTCATATCTTTAGACCTAGATTTGATAGGATACACATCCACCACTATAAATACCTATGTAAATTCAATTTTTCAGTATCAATCATCATATTTTCATTCTACAATTTAGTTTTTAGAGTTTGAAGACTTGGGAAACACGAAACCCTTTATTTTTGTAAGTTCTTTACTTTTATGCAATTGAATATGTTTTATTTTGGATTTCTATCTACGATGAGTGGCTAGAAACCCTAGCGGGTTCTAGGGGTTGATATTATTATGGATGCATGTTAGGATTAATTAATTAGGTTCATGATTCCTGTGTTTATTTCATAATTCTAGATTAATTCAAGGACCGAGAGGTGACGATTAATTTAGATGTCTAGCTATTGATAGAAGGACCGAGAGGTGAATATTCATAGTGGGAATAGGAATACATGATACGATCTACACTATCTGTTGGTCCTCAAATATCAGAGTCGTCGTGAATACAACTTAACACGAAATGCAGCGGAATATATTTTCGTCACTTACACTTATCATTGTTTACAAAATGTTTCTTAGCTCAAGTTATGTTTTAAGTTAGTTTTTCAGATATACACTAGCAACTCTGTTACTAGGTTTCAAATCAGCTTTAAACAGTAAATAATAAAACGGTAAATGAACACAAGATTTTATAGTGGTTCGATCCAAATAGATCTACGTCCACTCCTTAGCCAATATGCTAAGTATTTCACTAGAAAAGTATACAATCAGTACAAGGATTCGCCAACACTTGCAGTAGGCGGCGAACTTTCGAACCGGCCACAGCACAGCTATCCTCCGATACTTTGCACTTTTCCGATCACAGCTCCGGCCAAGTCAAGGGCACACCTTCGTAAAACTTGTCCTTCGCTAATGAGGCTTTTATAGTTTGCCCCTGAACTCAATAAATATGCGGCTAACGCCCGTCAGAGTCACTCTTTTTCAAGAATGACTGTTGGATACTCCTAGTAAGGAAGTTATCCCAATGATTGAAGATTCTTAATGGAAGTTCAAGAATCTTCAAGGATGAGTGTCAGATATTCAATGAGAAGACACTCTAGGTTGTTGAAAGATTTGAATGCGCTTTTTATCACGAGCTCTCAACTGACTACTTTTCACTTGTTCGCTTTGTCAAAGGAATCTCACACTTGTGTAGTTTGCGAATGTCGGTAGTGATCGAAGCAGTAGTTGTCTCCACTTTCAGACCTGTTTTTTATAGATGGAGATTCAAACTTTGAATCTCCATATCCGTTAGACTCAACGGCTCCTTGATCCGAGAGTGTTTGGTTTGTGACAGTCGCTTTTGTCTTTGACTTGTACTTTCCTAACTACTTCGGGAATGTCTCGTCCTTTGTGTGAGCTTTTTGTCAGAACGGCAGTGAGACTTCAGCATCATGTGTATTGCTCTGCGAGGATCCTTTGTTTAGCAGCTGAAGACTCTTGTCGATGCATGACTCTTTTATCCTTTGATTGCTCATTTTTCTAGCAGTTTGCTGGTTATGATGAATGCTAATGTCTTAGCATTCTGTTTTTCGATTTCTTTTAGCAAACATCGTCTTCTTCGTGACTACTAGGATTTCTTCTAGCATACTAGTCTATTACAACTTAATATAGAACCTATACAGGACTTTATAGAGTATGCTAGACTAATTAGAGTTCAGCAAATGATCGACCAACTACTAAGGTTTGATTCACCAAAACCTTTTACAAATACATCCTAAGGGAGATTTTAGGAATAATTTCCCAACACTATCTAAACAGATGTACTAGATGTAGGAATTGAACTGATTTGCTTATCGGATTGACTAATTTAGTGTGCTTTGAGACCGAGCGGAGATAGTCACTAATTAGTAATCTAGGTTATATTTGCCAAACAAGGAAATATAGCATTGTTGCAGTATTCCACCTGTTAAATTAGTTGATTCCTACATGTTATCCATAATAAGAATTCTTCCCTAGAATCTGTGTTCCTTTAAATTTGCTTCCAAAACTACTTTAAGTTTCTGCATTGTCATCTTTACTTTTATAAAACCCTGATTTTGGATCTCTCAAACAATGAATCTTAGGATCATAGCTAGTATATAGGATAGATTCCCCACACAATTCCCCTGGATCGATAACCTTAGGGTTTACAAATTTATTTGCCGCTGTTATTATAATTAATCTGTTAGAAATAGCAGTGATCAAATTGGCGCCGTTGCCGGGGAATTGTTAGATTTTATCTTGTTACTAGTTCGTTCTAGGATTTGCTGGATTGAGTTTTAATTTTCTGTACATGTGCGTGTGTGAGTTTTTGAGTCTACGTCTCGCATCGATCGACGCCACCTAGCGTCGATCGACGTCGATCACTTTGCAGCGTCGATCGACGGACACCTTTCGTCAATCGACGCGACCACTCTTTTTGTGTCAATCAACGATAATCCACGTCGATCGACGCTGAACTAATATTTACCTATTTCCTGTGCAGGTGCATGAACACGCGAGCCAAAGGAAAAACACTCGAGGCCTTTGTCCCTAAAATTGAAGCAACCTACAGGAAAATCAAAAAGAAAGGAAAAGACAAACAACAAGAGATGGCTGAAAATCCTGAAGCACCTCTGCAAAATATGACTCCCGAGGAGCAGAGGCAATTTGTGAATGAAGTACATCAGCTGAGAGCACAACTACAAGCAGCCCAGGCTACTCAGGCGGAGCAAGCTGCAAGACTGGCAGAGTTGAACGATAGGCAAGTTGTGATCCCGCAAAGGTCCATCTTGGATCGATTTCTTCCACAGCAAGCGGAGGCCGGATTCGGAGTTGGCATTGATGCCAACAACTTCGAGCTGCGCACAAGCCTTATTCAGATGGTGCAGCAAAACCAGTTTGGGGGAAGAGCTGTAGAAGACCCATATACCCACCTCAACCAATTCATTGAGGTGTGTAACACAGTGAAGCAGAACGGAGTAACCTAAGATGTGATCAGGATGAGACTGTTCTCGTTCTCACTCAGAGACGAGGCACGGTCTTGGTTTGCTGGACTGGATAAGAGTCAGATCGGGACATGGGAGGAGCTTCGAGTAGAGTTCCTTACCAACTACTTCCCACCGAGCCTGCTGCTGAAGAGGAAAGCTGCCATTACTACTTTCAAGCAGATGTATGACGAGTCACTTTACGAGGCATGGAAGAGATACAAAGAGCTTCTACGACTCTATCATGGACATGACATCGATCTGGAGATGCAAGTGTGTCATTTTTATGAGGGACTGAACCCTCACATGAAGGAGCTGGTTGATGCATCTGCTGGAGGAATACTGATGAAGAAGAGTGGTGCAGAGAGTATGAGGTTGCTGGCTGATATGGCGCTGAATAGCCACCAATGGCCAACTGATAGGCAGCTACCAGTCAAAGCAGTCGAGACAAAGCCAGAATTCAACGTGGTCGCTGAGGTGAAAAAGCTCCGGGAGGAGATTGAAAAATTGGGCACATCACAAGTTGCAGCTGTTTGATAAGCTCATTATTTTATTCGCTTATCTATATTATTTTCTACTATTTTATGTAGTTTTATTGAGTTTATATATATAGTATGTGCATGAGTCTATATTAGGTGGTATTATGCGCGTTTTGGTGTTTTTGCAGGTTTTAGGCCTAAATTCATGAGAAATCCATTCCGGAAGCAGTGATGTGTAAGAGTAGCAGTAACGATTTCGTCCACAAGAGGAATTCGAGCTATTAGCACATGGAAATTGATGATGCTTTGAGTTAGCTCTCGAACACAACTGGAATCGGGTCAATCGGAGTTCGGGAGAGAAAGTTATGGCCAAAACAGTGAGACCGCGCAGGAGGGGCGAAAAGCTGCGTCGACAGATGCCAACTGGCATCGATCGACGAAGACCAAGAACTCCCGTCGATCGACGGGGATCAGCCTCGATCGACGCGAGATTCTCTGCTGGAGCGAAAATCTGATTAAATTCGAATTTATTCATATCTTTAGCCCTAGATTTGATAGGATACACATCCACCACTATAAATACCTATTAAATTCGACTTTTTGATGCATGCAATCATATTTTAGAGTTTTTAGAGTTTGGAGACTTGGGGAACACGAAACCCTTTATTTTTCTTGTAAGTTCTTTTATGTTTACGCAATTTAATATGTTTTCTTTTGGATTTCTATCTACGATGAGTGGCTAGAAACCCTAGCGGGTTCTAGGGGTTGATATTATTATGGATGCATGTTAGGATTAATTAATTAGGTTCATGATTCCTGTGTTTATTCTATAATTCTAGATTAATTCAAGGACCGAGAGGTGACGATTAATTTAGATGTCTAGCTATTGATAGAAGGACCGAGAGGTGAATATTAATAGTGGGAATAGGAATACATGATACGATCTACACTATCCAAACAGATGTACTAGATGTAGGAATTGAACTGATTTGCTTATCGGATTGACTAGTTTGGTGTACTTTGAGACCGAGCGGAGATGAGTCACTAATTAGTAATCTAGGTTATATTTGCCAAACAAGGAGATATAACATCATTGCAGTATTCCACCTGTTAAATTAATTGATTCCTACATGTTATCCATAATAAGAGTTCTTCCCTAGAATCTGTGTCCTTTAATTTGCTTTCAAAACTCCTTTAATTTTCAAGTATCGTTATCTTTATTTTCGAAGTTAAAACCCTGATTTTGAATTCCTCAAACAATGAATCTTAGGATCATAGCTAGTATATAGGATAGTTTCCCCACACAATTCCCCTGGATCGATAACCTTAGGGTTTACAAATTTATTTGCCGCTGTTATTATAATTAATCTGTTAGAAATAGCAGTGATCAAATTGGCGTCGTTGCCGGGGATTTGTTAGATTTTATCTTGTTACTAGTTCGTTCTAGGATTTGCTGGATTGAGTTTTAATTTTCTGTACGTGTGCATGTGTGAGTTTTTGAGTCTGTGTCCCGCGTCGATCGATGCCATCTAGCGTCGATCGACGTCGATCATTTTTTGCAGCATCGATCGACGAAAGCCTTTCGTCGATCGACGTGACCACTCTTTTGCGGCGATCGACGTGAATCCACATCGATCGACGCCAAACTAATTTTACCTGTTTTCTGTTCAGGTGCATGAACACACGAGCCAAAGGAAAAACACTCGAGGCTTTTGTCTCTGAAATTGAAGCAACCTGCAGGAAAATCAAGAAGAAAGGAAAAGTCAAACAGCGAGAGATGGCTGAGAATCCTGAAGCACCTCTGTAAAATATGACTCCCGAGGAGCAGAGGCAGTTTGTGAATGAAGTGCAGCAGCTGAGAGTACAACTTCAAGCAGCCCAGGCTGCTCAGGCAGAGCAAGCTGCAAGACTGGCAGAGTTGAACAATAGGCAGATTGTGGTTCTGCAAAGGTCCATCTTGGATCGATTTCTTCCACAGCAAGCGGAGGCCGGATTCAGAGTTGGCATTGATGCCAACAACTTTGAGCTACGCACAAGCCTTATTCAGATGGTGCAGCAAAACCAGTTTGGGGGGAGAGCTGTAGAAGATCCATACACCCACCTCAACCAATTCATTGAGGTGTGTAACACTGTGAAGCAGAACGGAGTAACCCAAGATGTGATTAGAATGAGACTGTTCTCGTTCTCACTCAGAGACGAGGCACGGTCTTGGTTTGCTGGACTGGATAAGAGCCAAATCGGGACATGGGAGGAGCTTCGAGCAGAGTTCCTTACCAACTACTTCCCACCGAGCCTGCTGCTGAAGAGGAAAGCTGCCATTACTACTTTCAAGCAGATGTATGATGAGTCACTCTACGAGGCCTGGAAGAGATACAAAGAGCTTCTACGACTCTGTCCTGGACATGGCATCGATCTGGAGATGCAAGTGTGTCATTTTTATGAGGGACTGAACCCTCACATGAAGGAGCTGGTTGATGCATCTGCCGGAGGAATACTGATGAAGAAGAGTGGTGCAGAAAGTATGAGGTTGCTGGCTGATATGGCGCTGAATAGCCACCAATGGCCAACTGATAGGCAGCTACCAGTCAAAGTCGTAGAGACAAAGCCAGAATTCGACGTGGTCGCTGAGGTGAAAAAGCTCCGGGAGGAGATTGAAAAATTGGGCACATAACAAGTTGCAGCCGTTGCAGAGCCAAGCATGGCCATAGTACCCGTAGAGGCTGACTACATCAACAGGGGTGCAAGCAGTTCGTCTAGAACTGCCGGTACGGAGGTGAACTACGTTGGCGGTGGTTATCACAATAACTACCGAGGCAATCAAGGGTATCAGTACAACCATGGGCGATCTCACCCTGGTTTTTCCTATGCTAACCCTTCTGCTGCAGAACACCCTCCGCCTGGTTTTGATGCAGGTACTGGAGGAGAGATCGTTGAAAGAAAGAAATCCGTGCTAGAGGAGACGTTCGAGAAATTTATCAAGAGCTCGGATAACCGGTTCGGGAAAGTAGAAACCGAGGTGAAGGGAATGGCAAATCATATGCAGCTGATGACGAAACACCTTCAGATGATGGATACGCAATTGAGCCAGATCTCCACCACACTCGGCAATCAACACAAGCCTGGACAGTTGCCAAGTATGACAGAGGTGAACCCCGCAAAGGAAAAGCCAGTCAAAGCCATTACTCTGAGGTCTGGGACGAGCTACAAGGGTCCTGAGATGGCTATGGACGATTCTGGAGGCGAAAAGGAGCAAAACTGTGCAGAAGACAAATCCTCGTCGATCGACGGACCTGCCACGTTGATCGACGCAGAAGACAGAGGCCTGTCGATCGACGCTACACTACGTCGATCGATGTTGAAGTCTGTTCCAGACACGAAGCAGAAGCAGCTTGAAGAGCAGCTCCCTCCTTTGCCTTTCCCACAGTGGTTCGCGAAGCAGAAAGAGGACTAGAAATTCTCCAGATTTGTGGAGAATCTAAAGAAGGTCAGCATCAACATTCCGCTAATCGAAGCACTAAAGGAAATCCCGGGGTACATGAAGTACCTCCCAAAATTGATGAGTGGAAAGAAACAATTTGTGGAGAATGAGACGGTGAAGATCCACGAGCACTGCAGCCTGCTACTTCAAAAGCAGGTGCCCATCAAGAGAAGCGATCCTGGATGCTTCTCTATTCCGGTTGAGATTGGGGGACACACATTCGAGAGAGTACTATGTGATACTGGGGCCAGTATCAACCTGATGCCGTACTCCATCTACAAGCGTCTCAACATCGGAGAGATGAGGCCCACGACGATCACCCTGCAGATGGCGGACCGGTTTGTGTCCCACCCGAAAGGCATACTAGAGGATGTGCTCATTCGTGTGGGCCATCTCATTTTTCCTGCAGATTTTGTGGTGCACGAGATGAAGGAGGACGAGAACATGCCCATGATCTTGGGGCGTGAGTTTCTCGACACTAGCGCTGCTCTCATTGACTGTCGAGACGGCGAGATCACACTCCGAGCGAATGACGAGAGGATCACCTTTGTGATCGACAAGAACAAGAAGAAGGCGAAGTGCAATCGAATCTCCACTACTGAAGAAGAGGATGAGTCTGAAGAAGATGAAGCAGCTGCCATTGAGTGGGAGCGAGGAAACGATAGGGTAGCAGTGTCAACTGCGCCACCTTTTTCTGAGCTCACCACCATTATCAAAGACCGGAAAGTCTACATGGTGGATGCCAAAGGTCGGCGAGTCTGGACCCGACCTCCTCGACAGTGATTTGAGGTATCGTTGAGCTGCGACGTTAAATCAAGCACTTGTTGGGAGGTAACCCAACATTTTCCGTATTTTCTTTTCAATTTTCATTTTTTTATTATTATTTCGAATTTCTGCTTTTATTTCTTTGCTAACAGTTGTTTTGCAGTATTAAAAAAAATATTTTGGAGATCAGCTCGATGTCGATTGACGCAGCCTGGCGTCGATCGACTCCGAGCAGTCCGGCGTGATACACTTCGATCTGCGAAGGGATCGACAAGAAGGCTTCAAGTCAATCGACGCGAAGTGCCAACAGCCACTATTTCACGCCGCGCAATGTTCGAAGAATCCGGGGGATAAAAAGTTGATGTCTGAGATCAACTACCAGGTATCGTTCCCTCTTTTGTCTGATTTTCAAACTTATTCCACTCTTCGAGTTGGAAATAAGTTTGGGGGGATGTGGACAAGAGATGGAACATTCTATCTTTTATTTATTCTGCTTTCCGTCTTTAAATTTTGCCTTAAATTTTAAAATTCTATTTTGTGGGAAAAAATTTTGAGTTTTGAAATAACCCGAATGAGACTGTGAGATTAGAATTGATTGAGGGTTGAGTTGAATTGATTGTGATTGTGGTTAGATGCCTATGAATGTAGAATACCGCATGATAGGATTGATTTGACACTTGTGCTTGCATGCTGATTGAGCTGATTGGAAATTGACTGCGGAAGAAAATTTTTGAACCCTTGTGTGAGAATTTTGAGCCTTTATTTCGTTTGATGTGAGATTCACATGTGTGTTTTTATTTCTCTAGAACTTGCCTATTTTCTGTGTTGAGACTGCATAGTGTGCACAAGTTTAGGAAATGATCTTAGACCATCTTTGATAGCCCAATTCCCTAAACACTGTCCCTTCACATTGAATTTTCCCTAGTTAGCCACTTTTGAGCCTATACATAATTTTTCTTTCCTTGTCTATGAGATTAAGAAGAAGTATTGGTTTCGCTCATGTCTTGAGTTGTGGTATGTGGGTGGAATGATTGTGATATGGAGATAAGAAAATATAAATTAGTGGTGAAAAGATGTGTGAAAAAGAAGCTCAAAGAAATAATTAGAATTCTCATAAGCTCTCTGAAAAGAAAAGAATACAAAATTATGTAAAGAGCATAAGAGATTCAAAATGAGCTAGAAAAAAAAAAAGAGGTGTATTTGTTGATATATTTGAGGAGAAGGTGAATGAACTTATATGGTGGTTTGGATTGATTGAGGAAGTAAAAACTTGATTGATTTTAGTCACTTGGCCATATTTTCATACCTCTCACAAAAGCCTACATTACAACCTTATGAAAGTCCTTTTTGATTCTAGACTTGTGTGCACATTCTAGCAGTGGAGATATTAGAAAATTTGCAAGCCTATGGTAGAAATTTCTTCATACATGTTGTTGAGTGCTTTCATCTATTCCTTAAACACTTGAGAGTTGAGCGATACACTTCCTGTGAGTTCTTCCGTTGTTGATGAATTTTCTGTCTCTTTCAAATTGCTTGTGTGTAGTGGATTTTTGATTCTTGACTGTGATGAATCTTGTGAGGCATTGCACTCTAATCGCATGATCTTTTGATTTCTTTCTTGCCTATTGATTGAGGACAATCAAACGTTCAAGTTTGGGGGGTTTGATAAGCTCATTATTTTACTCGTTTATCTATATTATTTTCTACTATTTTATGTAGTTTTATTAAGTTTATATATATATATTCTATGCATGAGTCTATATTAGGTGGTATTATGCGCATTTTGGTGTTTTGTAGGGTTTTAGGCCTAAGTTCACGAGAAATCCGTTCCGGAAGCAGTGATGTGTAAGAGTAGCAGTGAAGAGTTCTTCCACAAGAGGAATTCGAGCTATTGGCACATGGCAATGGATGATGCTTTGAGTTAGCTCTCCAACGCAACTGGAATCGGGTCAATCGGAGTTCGGGAGAGGAAGTTATGGCCAAAACCGTGAGACCGCGCAAAAGGGGCGAGAAGCTGCGTCGACAGACGCCAATTGGCATTGATCGACGCTGACCAAGACGCCACGTCGATCGACGTGGATCAGCCACGATCGACGCGAGGCTGTCTGCTGGAGCGGAAATTCGAGGAAAAATGGATTTATTCATATCTTTAGCCCTAGATTTCATAGGATACACATCCACCACTATAAATACCTATGTAAATTCGATTTTTCAGTACCAATCATCATATTTTCATTCTACAATTTAGTTTTTAGAGTTTGAAGACTTGGGAAACACGAAACCCTTTATTTTTTGTAAGTTCTTTACTTTTATGCAATTGAATATGTTTTATTTTGGATTTCTATCTACGATGAGTGGCTAGAAACCCTAGCGGGTTCTAGGGGTTGATATTATTATGGATGCATGTTAGGATTAATTAATTAGGTTTATGATTCCTGTGTTTATTTCATAATTCTAGATTAATTCAAGGACCGAGAGGTGACGATTAATTTAGATGTCTAGCTATTGATAGAAGGACCGAGAGGTGATTATTAATAGTGGGAATATGAATACATGATACGATCTACACTATCCAAACAGATGTACTAGATGTAGGAATTGAACTGATTTGCTTATCGGATTGACTAATTTGGTGTACTTTGAGACCGAGCGGAGATAGTCACTAATTAGTAATCTAGTTTATATTTGCCAAACAAGGAAATATAGCATTGTTGCAGTATTCCACCTATTAAATTAGTTGATTCCTACATGTTATCCATAATAAGAATTCTTCCCTAGAATCTGTGTTCCTTTAAATTTGCTTCCAAAACTACTTTAATTTTCTGCATTGTCATCTTTACTTTTATAAAACCCTGATTTTGGATCTCTCAAATAATGAATCTTAGGATCATAGCTAGTATATAGGATAGTTTCCCCACACAATTCCCTTGGATCGATAACCTTAGGGTTTACAAATTTATTTGCCGCTGTTATTATAATTAATCTGTTAGAAATAGCAGTGATCAACCATCTCATCCTTTTTCTATGATTCATAGTGATATTTGGGGTGCATCTCGTGTGGCTAATGTGAGTGGGGCACGTTTGTTTTTGTTGCTGGTAGATGATCACACTCGATTAAGTTGGGTCCTCCTGATGAAAGATAAATCTGAAACGACTAACTTAATCAAAGACTTTCATGTCATGATTAAAACTCAGTTCAATACGAACATTCAAGTCTTTCATAGTGATAATGTTAGTGACTACTTTAACTTAACTTTAGGAAGCTATTTTAAAGCCCATGGCATTGTGCATACTAGTTCTTGTGTAAAAACTCCCCAACAAAATGGTATCGCAGAGCGGAAAAACCGTCATCTCTTAAAATTTGCTCGTTCTCTCATGTTTACATCAAATGTCCCAAAATATTTGTGGGGGGAGGCTGTGTTAACAACAACTTACTTAATCAATAGACTACCCTCTAGAGTCCTCAACTTCCAGACTCCTTGTCAAAAACTACTTGAAACTCATCCTAACACTCACCTCATCATAATTCTTCCACTCAAAGTATTCGGATGTTCAGCCTTTGTCCATCAATATGACCAAAACAAACTTGATCCAAAATCCCTTAAGTGTATCTTTGTAGGCTACTCTCCAATGAAAAAGGGGTATAAATGCTACTCTCCAAGGCTACAGAAAATGTTTCATACCATGGATGTTACCTTTGTTGAGGATAGCCCTTTTTACACAAATCATGTAGTTCAGGGGGAGAGTCTAAATGAACCACATGATTTGGATCCTTTCATTTTCATGCCACCTATCCTTCCATTTTAAGAAACCACCATCTCACCTACTCAAAAACCAAGCCAGCCGAGCACTTCACAAGTTCAGGAAAGCCAAGAATCATCTTCGGAGCCACAATCCAATTCACAAGAACAAAGTAATGATGTGAGTATCTCCATGCCTGACCAATCAAATCTTGACTTGCCAATTGCTTTGCGAAAACAACCACGTGAACGCAAACCATATCACATCGAGGACTATGTTTACTATGGTAATCTTTCCTCAATCTTTCAGTCATTTGTAACTAATATTGATCAGGTCACTGTTCCAAATTCGGTGTTTGAGGCACTTAAACATCCCAAGTGGAAGGCTGCGACATACAAGGAGTTTGAAGCTTTGCAACAAAATAAAACCTGGGAAATCATAGATTTAAAACCGTAGATTTGCCACCGGGAAAACGGACAGTTGGCTGCAAATGGAAACCGGATGGAAGTGTAGAAAGATTCAAGGCCCGTCTCGTGGCAAAAGGATACACTCAGTCTTATGGCATCGACTATGATGAAACATTCGCTCCAGTTGCAAAATTGAACACAGTGCGGGTTCTTTTGTCACTAGCAGCCAATCTTGAATGGACATTAATGCAACTCCATGTGAAGAATGTCTTCCTAAATGGAGACCCTGAAGAAGAGGTGTATATGGACATTCCGCCAGGTTTTTCAGACAATCTACCACAAAATAAGGTGTGCAAGTTGAAAAAGTCTCTTTATGGGCTTAAGCAGTCTCCACGTGCATGGTTTGACAGATTCTCTCAAGTTTCAAAGCAACATAATTACTCTCAAAGTCAAGCAGACCACACACTATTCACTCGTCAATCTACTAGTGGGAAACATACTATTCTTAGTGTGTATGTGGATGATATTGTGATAATTGGAGACGACATTATGGAGATGAATCGTCTTTTAGAAATCTTTTCATCAGAATTTGAGGTTAAAGATCTTGGGAATTTGAAGATCTTCCTCGGCATGGAGGTTGCTCAGTCGTCTAAGGTTATTACACTCTCTCAACGGAAATACACTTTAGACTTACTACGTGACACTGGTATGTTGGAGTGTTAACCAGTGGATACTCCCATGGATCCAAACTTCAAGCTTGAAGCCATAACTACCGAAGCTGCAGCAGACAAAGGGCAATATCAAAGGTTGGTTGGAAGACTAATTTATTTAGCCCATACTCGACCTGACATCTCTTTCGCTGTTAGTGTTGTTAGTCGCTTCATGAGCAACCCATCACAAGTTCACATGGAAGCTATTCTCAGGATTCTTAAATATCTTAAAAGAGCTCTGGGCACTGGTCTATTTTTTAAGAAGAATTCTAGTCAGGACATAGAAGTGTTCATAGATGTTGATTGGGCCGGTTCAATCACGGATAGAAGATCAACTTCAGGTCAATGCTCATTTGTGTGGGGGAACTTAGTTAGTTGGCGTAGCAAGAAACAATCAGTTGTTTCAAGAAGTAGTGCTGAAGCGGAGTTCAGATCTCTAGCAAATGGAATTTGCGAAGGTATCTGGCTAAAGCGGCTACTAGAGGACATTAAGATCAAACCCGAGGGTCCTATAAGAATAATGTGTGATAATCAATCAGCTCTAAGTATTGCTAAAAATCCGATTCATCATGATAGGACCAAACACATAGAGATTGATCGCCACTTCATTAGTGAGAAGATTGAAAGTAAAGTTGTCTCTTTGAATTATGTCCCTACTCGCCTTCAAACAGCAGACATTTTCACAAAGGCGCTTCATCGTATCAATTTCTACGAATTATGCAGCAAGCTTAACTTGATCAATATTTACCGTTAAGCTTGAGGGGGAGTGTAGAATTAGGATATCAATTTGATTAGTTCCTGATTTCTAGTGCAAGATTTGATGGATTTATATACTGAAAGCATTATGATTGGTATATTATGTACAAGGTCGATTGGTTAATATATACTGGGAATAATAAATGTTGTATGTTCATCTCCTGTCTGAATTAACAAACATGTGTCGCAAATGCAATTATCCTCTTATCTCGTCGATAGGGAGATCATACGGTGTGTAGTAGATCACGGAAGATCGTATTGATCGTTTGACCTAGCGAGATATAAATAGTTATCACAGCTGAGACAGTTCCAGGATAAACTGTCGGTGTAGGCAGCAGCATATGCAATAATAAGCATCTTATCTTGGATGGCTTGGTATGCTGGTGTGGGGCACACATTGATAAGGACCTAAGTCGAGATCGATTCTTTTATCTGACATTAAAAGAATCTATATCTCTATGGCTTGATGAGATCCTAAACCTATATGAAGGTACAAAAGTATATGCAGATTGTGTATTACTTTGAGTTGCAGTGAAAGGCTCTGGTTGAGCTTGTATATCTGTATCTTGGGTAATAGCAGTTTGTGTATGACTGTCTGGTACTGGAACTAGGTAACCACATTCAGTATAGGATGGTGACATTCCCTGAGCAGCTCAAAAGGTTCGTTATGCTAAAGTCCTGCAGGTTGATTTAGTTCAAGCATAAGTGAAAAGGTTTGAGTGGATTGACTCAGGAATATAAGATGTTAATTAATTAAATAGCTTGTGAGAGCTTAAATTAATTAACGAATGTCTGTAACCTTAAATGTGGGGATAAACCGAGCCCATGCAACCCGTACCTCAAAACGTGGTAGCAAATAGGTAGGACAGTATTGATTCTCTAGTGGAATGAATCAATATTAATTAATTAATTATATTCTGGGTTGAATATGGGAATTAATTAACTGATAGACCTTATTTGCTATTTGCATTCTGGTCCCTGGTCTGGCCCATGAAACTCAAGCCCAATAGAAGTCCAGTATTTTCCTATAAATAGGCCTCAGTTCCTCAGATCTCAACACACCACAAGATCATAAGTTGCACACAGCAAACCAGAATTTGGGAGCTGTGGTGATTGATTGATCTGAGAAAGGAGGAGAAAATTATGCTTCTCAAACGGGCAAGGAATCTGAAGGGAATCTTCACCAGATATTCAGATAAAGTTGGGATACAGATCAGAAGATCAGACTAGGAGGATTATCTTCTTTCTTATCTCTCCTTCTTGTTTTCGAAAATTACTTATTAATTTTCATAGATTTATTTCCTCAATCTGTTAGGAAATTAATCTTTGTGCGTGGGAAAAAGATCAAGAGGAATCTCCACGCACTCGTTCTTCAGGGTTTCGCAATCCACGTATTCCGCATAAACCCCCTTATGCATATTCAATAGGAGCATGCTAGGATTAATCATAAGCATAGCAATTTATTTTTGATATTCCAATTAACGATCCTTGGCAAACGGACTTCGTGATTCAGCTCACAAATCCCTTCAATTGGTATCAGAGCCAGGTTTAATTAATTGGCTTTATCGGAAAAAATAATATTGCCTATGATTTGCATGATAATTATTATTGAATGATTGCATGGGTTTTATGGATTGCATGTTTATGTTTTTCGTCCTCGTGGTTCTCGGGTTAATCTGCCCCTTTATAAGGATTCGTTTTTCACCCATGAGATAAATCCGTGGTTAGATTTAGATTTTTTTAGATTGTAATTAGGTTTATTCAATGTAATATTTTATTAAAATATTAAATCTGTAAAACGGAGAACGAAGAACATGAAGAACAAAGGGCTGTGCAAGAACGCACGATGGCACTGGCATGGCAGCACGCCATGCATGGCGGTCAGCGAGGGCAGGCACGCCAGGAAGGTGCGCGGCGGGTGACGACTGATAAGTTGATATTTTTACCAACTTATCTATTGTTTCTTTGTCTATTTTGGTGATGTTTGAATCGTTTTTAGTGTCTTTTTGAGCATACATTGGCTTTTGTGCTTTTTATGGTGTATTTGATGAATCATGCAGGTTTTTGGATGAAAATCAGAGGATTTTGGAAATTTGTTTGCCGCAGTTTCAGAGAAGATCGACGAAAGAACTCGAAGAGATCGACGCAGGAGTGCAGAAGCAGGACCACCGTCGATCGATGCCAACCGGCCGTCGATCGATGCTGCTTTGTCCTTCCCGTCGATCGATGAAGGATTGGCCGTCGATCAACGGAGTGTCGCGGGGCAGATCATATCTTTTCTGTTTTCTGAAGATAAACACATATCTAACTCCTATATATGGTAGAATTCATCCACAACATCTATAAAAAGGCTGAAGAATTCGAAAATCAAAAAAGAAGACAAGAGAGAGAGAGCAAAAAGAGAGAAGAGAATTAAATTGAGAGAAACATCACAAGGAAGAAGAAGAAGAAGATCATTGGGTTGGAGATTGATTTTCTTGGGGAGATTCAGCTTTCCTTTTCATCTTTTCTTTTCTTGTTCATTGTCTATGATGATTTAGATTAGAATTATGTGCAACTAATTGTCTTCTCAGATTCTAGGTTTTCAAACTATCAATGTATGCATGTTTTGATTAATTGAAGTTATTTTTCCTTTCCCTCACAGTTTGTGAAATCTGGTTTTATTCTTAATCTTGAGTATGTTGGCCACAAACTTAGGATTACTAGTCGGAAATTAGAGACATAACTGTAATAGTTTTCAATCGAAAGAGATTTTCACAATATAATTTGATTTCTTGTCGTAACTGAAGGAAATAGATTGTAGGAATAAATCCGTAGAACTTTAAGAGTTAGTTAATTAATCTTGAGACCGACAAGAGATAGATAATTAATTAATCTACTTTATGAATTGTCCAACAAAGAAGTTCATAATAACTTTCTGATGTTCGACTGTGTAGAGGAATTAAAATTGGAAAATAATCAATTTGTTTATGCATGTCATACTTGATAGGGAGAAAAGCCTAGAATCTGTACTTCTTATCCTTTAGATTTTTCAAAGTAAATTTATTTTCAAAATTGTTTTCTTGAGGTAATTAAATTTCAAAACCCTTTATTTTCAATTTCACCTATCCAGTACTTTAAGAACTCTTAAGTTAGTACTTAGGATTTTTCGTTGTTCCTTTCCTCGTGGGATCGATTATTTAATTTGCCGCTATATTATTAGCTTTGCTAAGTCGCAGGTTAAAAATATATGCGATCAAATTTTGGCGTCGTTGCCGGGGAAAGGACAGAATTGTCCTACTATTAACTTTGTGATTAGAGTACTGATTTAGGCTGTAACATCTTATAAACACTCGTTTTTTTTATTCAGTACGAAGGGCCGTCGATCGATGCCTACATCAGCGTCGATCGACGCCTTTATTGTTTTATAGTTTTCAATTTTATTTTGTTCGTTTTGGTTAATCCGCAGTGCCATCTCACAAACTACTTTACTGTACAGGTAGTGCATGAGTACAAGAGCCCGAGCGAAGGATCCGCTTTATTACTATCCGGACATCGAAGCCACGTACAGAAAAATCCAAAAGAATAAGCGCGCCAAGAAGGCTCAAGTAATCAGGCAATGGCAGACAAAGTACCGCAACCTAATGACATACCACAACAGCCAATTGTACAGCCACCACCACCACTAGGACTAACCTTGGAAGAACAGACTGCTCTGGTCCAAGAAATCCAAGCCATGAGGGAACAGATGCAACAATTGATCCTAGACCGAGACAGGGGGAGAAACAACAGAAACCCTCGGTTCGGTCATAGGAATCCACTATTTAAGGTTCAACCTGAGGATGAAGATGACGAGGACCAGGATCCTCCTGATGACTGATCGCGTATATTTTTAACCCGCGACTTAGCAAAGCTAATAATATAGCGACAAATGAAATTATCGATCCCTCAGAGAAAGAAATAACGAAAAACCTTAAGTATTAAGTCAGGCGTTCTTGAAAATACTGATTAGGAAAATCAGATAAAAAGTTTTGTTGTTGTTTTGGAAATCGCAATATTTGCTAATGGAAATTAAACAGGAAATTGAAAAGCGTTTGAAGTCAAATAAGAGAAGCACAGATTCCAGGGATATCTACATATCAAGTATGACATGTATGAATGAATTGATTAATTCCCAATTTTAATTCCTCTTCGTAGTGAAACATCAGAAAATTATTACGAACTTCTTTGTTGGACAATTCGTAAAGTAGATTAATTAATTACCTATCTCCGCTCGGTCTCAAGATAAATTAACTAACTCCAAAGATCTACAGATTTATTCCTACAATTAATCTCCTTCAGTTACGACAGGAAATCAAATTATATTGTGAAAATCTCTTTCGATTGAAAACTATCGCAGTTACGTCTCAAGTAATCAACTAGATAATCCTAAGATGTGATCAACAAATCAGAATTATGAATAAGCACAGATTTCACAAACTACGAAGGGAAAGGAAAAATAATTCAATTAATCATAACAAGCATACATTGATAGTTCGAAACCCTAGAATCTGAGAAAGGATTTAGTTACACATATTTAGGGTAATATTCATCATAGAAAAATACAACCTGAATTGCATAAAAACTGGAATCCGGAAATCTTCCCGTAAAAACTTGTCTTCAAACATAAAACTCTAAAAACTCTTCAATAATAAATTCTTGTAATTGCTCTAACTCTTTTCTCTCTCTAACTCTGGTCTCTTCCTCTCAAAAAATGAATTTACATGAATATTTATAGAGATGAATGATGTATCTAGCAGTATCTAGGGTTAGATATGCGTTAATCTCCAAATCAGATCCAGACTAGGATTCCCGCATGCGCGTCGATCAAGGCTGTTTGGCGTCGATCACTGGACCTGGAACCTCTTCGTCGATCGACGAGGATTGGCAGCGATCGACACTGACTTTCCTTCCGTCGATCTCCTTTTTCCCTTCGTCGAGCGCTTGGCTTTCTTTGCCTCGTCGATCGACGAGCCTCTTCGTCGATCGACGGGGTGCTGAAACTGGACTTCTAATCCTTCTCTGTTTTTCAACTAAAAACCTGCATGATTCATCAAACACGACATTCCAAGTACAAAATCCAATTCATGCACGAAAATGATACAAAAAACGATCTAAACACTACACAATCAGTCAAAGAACCATAAGATAAGTTGGTGAAAATCCTAACTTATCAAATCCCCCAAACTTAAACCATTGATCGTCCTCGATCAATTCACAGAAAAGAATTCTAATCAAATGCAGATACAAGTGTGCAATGCCTCACAAGCCTCTTTTGCAATCTAAGTTTCACTTATTCACAAAAATCATGCAATCCAAACAAATTCTTATTGGTAAACTATAGAGGAGAAACCTCACTGGGCAGTGTTTGCACTCATCGCTCAATCAAGCAAAAGGATTTTGAAATTCACACAATCAAAGTTTTAGTTTATTTCACCATAGGTTTGACAAATTTCTCATCTCTCCACTGCTTGTTAGTGTGGCTTTTTAGGGAATCAGAAATGTCTTTATTTGGTTGTAATGTGGCTCACCTAATAGGTAGGATATTTTTGGCTAAGTGACTCAAAATATTTCAATCAAACCCAAAGACCCAAGCATATCATAACCACATCATTTTTCTATTTATGCACATTCTTGATCTTTCTCTTTTCTCTTTTTTTTTTTTTTTCGGGGTTCTTAAGAACTTGCTATTAGTTATTTATGAACAACATAAGTAAGTTTCCCTCATTTTCTTTCTTTCTCAACAATGTTCATTTTTCTAACTGTACCCATGGAAACCCCTAAAATATTTTCTTTACTCTCTTCCCTTTTTTTTTTTCGCTCATGGCCTCACATCACATTCCCACAATTCACACCATTCAATAAATCACAATCATTTTATTCATCAACCCTTCTAATCAAAGAAAAAAATTCATTCAAGGCTCAAAGGGGCTACAAGTGAAGATTTAAGGTTAGTGTATGGGAAATGGGCTACGAAAGAACATGCCTAAAATCATTTTCACCCTATTACCACACTTAATGCAACCTCAAGAGAGAAATTCGTCAAATTCTAGGAAATAAATCTAACAACTTTGTCACTCATCAAACGAAAAAAATGGCACAAATTCCTCACAAGGTAGAAATTTTCGTTACTCCTCAATAATTATCCAATTTCGAACAGTTATCATGCAAGAATTTAAGTTTCAAAGATCAACATATCAAGCAAAATAGCTCCTATCATTGGCTACTCTATCACACAGATTATCATTCTTAATCAACAATTATCTCGATTATCAATCAACAATTCTAGTTTAAGTAAAGACAAGTAAGTAGTCATAACACCATCATAATCAAAAAGTTCCGACTGTCCTATGTTCAAAAGCTCCTAAACAATGCTCAGACTATTCACTTAGAACAAGTACCACAAATCAAGAGTTCAAGAATACTAATTTTAAGTAAAAGGCCTTGCAGAGAGCAATTGTTCACACCGAAGCAAAAGAACAAGGATGGTGATGGTTCAGAAAAAACAAAAATCGAAAACAAAAACAGAAAAACAACGAAACAACAAAAAATTAAAATAAAGCAGGAAAATGAAAACAAACAAACGTTTCCCTTTTCTTATCCTCATCCTCCCAAACTTGTTTCACTCGAAGGAGTGGAAAAGTTTGAAAGTTAGATAAGGAAAAAAGAAACGGTACCTCATTCCTCCTCCGGAGGATCCTCCATCTCGACATCAGGAGATGGCCACACGGGCAGTCGCTGTCGGCAGTCTTGTCGCTCTCTTTGCCAGCGTAGGTAGACGGACTCAGGCTGCGTGTTCAGAAGGAGTCGCTGCATCTGAACGTCGAGGTTATTCAACCTCGTGTTCACATTCTGTCGAAAGTCTGTCTGCCGTGCGTGCTCTGCTGCATGCAAATCAGCCTGCTGCTGCATAAACTGGTAGATCATCGCTAGATCCACCCCGGAAGATGAAGACTCTCCCGAGAAGTGGCGTAGCGGCCGTCTGCCAGTCCGGTCAGGGCTGTGCTCTCCTCCTACGTCATCCTGAGGTTCCTCCTCCTCGGGCATTTCTGGGGGCGTCTGCGGCGGTCGCTGGTCTGGCCAGGTCAGTGGTCGGTGTCAAAGTCTGGAGGTATCTGGGCCTCCTTGTGCTCCGACCATCAGCCTCAAGTGGGCGGGTGTGCTCATCAACCAATTATCACGGAAGTGATAATCGGTGACATGAGTGAGGTCCCGCTGTGGAAGTGGAAATCTGTCCCCATTGGACATCCGCAAAGACCAACCTGACGCCCGTGGTGAAAGCATCAACATCTTCACCAGAGTCCCAGTGCCGAGTCCTCGGCTATCGTCCTCAAGCGACTCGATTTGTGTCAAATCGATCCCCACATGCTCCGCAATCGGGGTGATCAATCCCCCGCTCCAAATGTTGCCTTTGGTGGCCTTGATCTGATGCCGCCATTGGTCCATGACCAGCGCCGCGAAGCTAAACTGCTCCCCTGTCAGCATGCAATTGAGGGCAAAAAGTTCCCCCACTCTCACTTTCCCGCTCTCATGTCTGCCGGTGATCGACACCCCCATGCATCTCTGAAGATATCTGAAAACTGGGTTGTCGATGGAGGATGCTTTCAAGGTCCCTGAGTCAAACTCCCACAGGTCGTCTTTGGCATCAGATGCAATCTGGGACCAGAAACGGGCAATGTCGAAGTGTGGGGGGAGAAAACCGACCCCCCCAACGTGGACTCCCCAGATTTCTTCAAGCTCGTCCCTTGGAATTTTGTAGTACTGGTTCAGAAGCTGGAAACCAATTGTGGTAGGCTCTTATTCTGGCTGAACCTCGAAGACGCGGAGTGAAGCAAAAAACTCCAGGACAAGCGACGGGTATGTCGGCCAGCGGGCTGTCATCCAAGCATTCCAATCAATTCTCTGCAAGAGAGCCTCTACATCTGCTCGGATTCCCAGCAATTGCATTATCTCCGGGCATGGGTAAAGTGTCTGCCGGATAGTGAACTCATCTCCTGAGAATTTTCTGTATCGCCTCTCATGAGCTTGCTTGGCGAAGGTGGGTCGAAAATCCATGGTCAAACTGCAAGGGTAGTGGAAAAATTTTTCAAAGTTCATCACAATTCTTCACAAAATTTCCAATGTAAGTGCATTCAATTGTGCAAAAATCCACAGAAAAAAATTTACCCATGCAAAATTGATTCGACATTCATGCAATTCAAACTCTATCCTAGCATACTACCTTTTTGTTTGACAGAATTTGTCCCAGAAATAACAAAACTAGAATAACACCCCCAACTAGAATCATCCCCCAAACTTTCGTGCGTCAGATTCAATGAAATTCAAGTAGCAAACCAGTCACAAGTAAGCACATCGACTAAAACGACTAACCAAATCGAATAATCATAAAGAATAGCAACGAAATCGACAAAATTGCAAAAATGAAAATAAGGGCTCCAAATTCAATTTTTATCAAAAATCATGCTCAAATCCTTCAAAACATGTGAAATAATCGAAGAGGAGAGTGTTAGGATACATACCGTGGTTGGTTGTGACGAATTTGGAGAGAAAAAATTTGAGGTGGGTGTTTGGGAGAGTGAGAGCGGCGTGCGTCGTGTGTTTGTGAGGAAAAAATGAGGAAAGGTGGGTTTTAAACCCGCCTCTGTCCGTCCTCAGAAACACTCGCGTCGATCGACGAGGCATCTTCGTCGATCGACGAAGGCAAAACTTTCTCGTCGATCGACGAGCATTGCACTCGATCGACGTGGCAGAATTTCCTCGTCGATCGATGCCAAAGAGCAGCGATCGACGTGGCCCGACAGATGACTGGACCCGAAACAATTTGAAAAGAAAACGAAACGAAACACAACTGACTCAACTAGACTGAATTGAAAATAACAGAAATAAATAAAGCAGGAAACTGTTGGGTTACCTCCCAACCAGTGCTTGGTTTTATGTCGCTAGCTCGACAATACCTGAGTTTTTAAGGGCGGTTCAAGTAATACTTCTCCACTGCTCTGATCTGAAGAGGGGTGAAGTATGGTTTCAGGTTTTGCCCGTTCACTTTGAAATTCTTTCCATCTTGGCCAGCTAATTCAACTACACCGTTCATGAATTGGCAAATCACGGTGTATGGTCCGGCCCACTTTGATTGCAGCTTTCCGGGCATGAATCGAAGACGGGATTTGAAGAGGAGAACCTTGTCACCTGAATGGAAAACATGCGAGCAGATCTTTTTGTCGTGGAATCTCTTTGCTCGATTCTTATAAATGATGTTGTTCTCATAGGCTTCGTCCCGAAAGTCTTCTAATTCGTTCAGTGCCATAGCGCGTTCTTCTGCAGCAGTCCTCCAGTCCAGATTTAATTCCTTCACTGCCCTCCAAGCTTTGTGCTCCGTCTCGACGGGAAGATGACATGACTTTCCGAAAATCAGCTGATATGGAGATGTCCCAATCGGTGTGTTGTAGGCGGTGCGGTATGCCCAAAGTGCATCATCGAGAACTGCCGCCCAATCCTTTCTTTGCTTTACCGTCTTCTCCAAAATCTGCTTAATTTCTCTGTTGGATAGTTCCGTCAACCCGTTCCCTTGAGGGTGATATGGGGTGGTAACGCGGTGCTTTACTCCGTACCGCGGTGCTTTATTCCGTACCTAGCAAGAAGAGAAGAAAGCCATCTGTTACAAAAATGTGATCCCCCATCACTTACCAGGGCTCTTGGTGTTCCGAATCTTGTGATGAGCTTTTGCAGGAACTTGATGACTACTTTGTGATCGTTGGTGGTTGTCGGAATGGCTTCGACCCAATGTGATACGTAGTCCACCGCCAATAGAATGTATGTGAATCCTTGCGATGGCGGGAAGGGTCCCATGAAGTCGATCCCCCAGACATCAAATATTTCAACTTCAATCACTGGAGTCTGTGGCATCTCATCCCTCCGCGAGATGTTGCCGGTCCTCTGGCAGCGATCACAGCTCGTTATCCATCCACGACAGACTTCGTAGATGGAAGGCCAATAGAACCCGCTTGCATGATTTTTGAAGGCAGTCCGATTGGCTGAATGGTGGCCACCAGTAGGAGATGAGTGGCAGGCTTCGAAGATTTTGTGCCAGTCGGACTGGGGCACACAGCGGCGAATGACGCCGTCAGCACATCTGCGCCATAGGTAGGGATCCTCCCAATAGTAGAATCTGACGTCGTGCATAAACTTCTTCTTTGCATATGGAGAGGAGTCCGGAGGAAGTACGCCGCCGACCAGAAAATTGGCGAAGTCTGCGAACCACGGGGTTTTGGATTCATACATCTCTTTCATGTCCCTCAAGGCATAGACCTGTTCGTCAGGGAATGTCTCTCGGATTGTCGATTGCTGATTGTCCCCTTCGACCGGTGGTTCGAGCCTTGACAAGTGATCAGCGATGACGTTCTCGCTTCCTTTTTTGTCCTTGATCTCCAAGTCGAACTCTTGCAACAGCAGTATCCATCGGATCAGTCTGGGCTTGGCATCTTGTTTTGCGAACAGGTACCTGATTGCTGCATGGTCGGTGTAGACAATGGTCTTTGAGCCTATCAGATAAGACCGGAACTTGTTGAAGGCATACACGACCGCAAGCATCTCCTTTTCCATCGTGGTGTAGTTGCATTGGGCCGGATTCATGCTCTTGCTGGCGTATTGAATCACATGGAAGAGCCTTCCTTTTAGTTGGCCCAGAACTGCTCCAACAGCATAATCGCTGGCGTCGCACATCAATGTGAAGGGCTCTTCCCAATCTGGTGCGGTAAGGACTGGTGCAGTTACCAGCGCTTCTTTCAGCTTCTGAAATGCCTTCAGACATTCTTTGTCAAAAACGAAGGACACGTCCTTCTCCAGTAAGTTACACAAGGGCCGGGACACCTTTGAGAAGTCTTTGATGAACCTCCTATAGAATCCTGCATGACCCAGGAAGCTTCGGACGGCTTTGACATTTGTTGGTGGTGGCATCTTCTCTATAGCTGTCACTTTGGCTCGATCCACTTCCAATCCTTCGGCTGACACTCGATGTCCCAACATGATTCCTTCCCGAACCATGGAATGGCATTTCTCCCAATTGAGGCACAGGTTTGTCTCGGTGCATCTCTCAAGTACAGTAGCCAAATTCTGCAAACAGACATCAAATGAGCTACCAAAAACCGAGAAGTCATCCATAAATACCTCCATGATGTCCTCGATCAAGTTGTGGAAGATTGCCATCATGCATCTCTGGAAGGTGGCCGGTGCATTGCATAGTCCAAAGGGCATCCGTCGGTAGGCGAACACTCCATATGGACAGGTGAATGTCGTCTTGTGTTGATCTTCAGGAGCCACAGCTATCTGATTGTACCCTGAGTAACCATCAAGAAAGCAATAAAAAGGATAACCAGATAATCTATCTAGCATTTGATCAATGAATGGGAGAGGAAAATGATCCTTGCACGTGGCGGTGTTCAAGGCTCGGTAGTCAATGCAGACTCGCCATCCCGTGATCGGTCTTTTTGCTATTTCTTCTCCATCGTCATTCTTCACTATTTGCATCCCTCCTTTCTTGGCTACTACTTGTGTAGGACTCACCCACTTGCTATCGGAAATTGGGTAGATCATGCCATGGTCGAGGAGTTTGAGAACCTCCTTCTTTACAGCCTCTTGCATGATGGGATTCAAACGTCGTTGTGCTTGTCTCTTTGGTTTGGCATCCTCTTCAAGGATGATCTTGTGCATGCACAGCGAAGGGCTGATCCCTTTGATATCTCCCAAAGTCCATCCGATGGCGGTCTTGTATGTCCGTAGAACTCGCAGCAGTTTGTCCAACTCCCCCTGTGAAAGATAAGCATAAACAATAACAGGGTAAGTGTTATCAGACCCTAGGAATGCGTACCTGAGATGTGTCAGGAGTGTCTTGAGCTCCAGGATTGGCGGTACAGAGCTGGAAATCGGCTTCTCCAGTTTGCCGTCAATCGACGAAGAATCTTCATCGATCGACGAGGATGTTGTTGCAGCGTCGATCGACGAGGCAGTGGGCTCGATCGACGAGGACTGGCTGTAGTAGCTGGGCAGCGGTTCTCTTTTAAGCTCTTTCTCTCGAGTCAGCTCCTCGAACACATCCAGCTCCATGATCAGATCCATGATCCCCTCGATTGCTTCATCCAGATTTGTGGACGAGGAAAGGGAGTGTTGCAAGCAGTTTTCCAGTAAATCCGACTCACTTTTGAAACAGGTGAAAGGGGAAGACATTACCGGGCTGAAGCTGTTGATCATGTGGCATTCTTCTGCATAGCTTCCATCGTTGTGCTTCTGCATTGCCTTGTAAATTGAGAATGTGATGGACTCATTGTTCACTCGGAACGTCAGCTTGCCGTTGCGGATGTCGATTAATGCCCCTCCGATTTTCAGGAATGGTCTTCCAAGGATCAGAGGAATGTTCCGATCCTCCTCCATGTCGAGCACCACAAAGTCAGCGGGAATTATGAAGTCCTTTACCTTTACCAACACATCTTCAACGATGCCCTTCGGATAGGTGACTGATCGATCGGCCATCTGAAGAGAGATTGTTGTGGGCTTGATGCTTCCGATCTTTAACCGTCTGAAAATTGATAGCGGCATCAAGTTGATCGAAGACCCTGAATCACAGAGAACCTTCCCGAAGGTCTCACCTCCGATGACACAAGAGATTGTGAAGGAACCCGGGTCTTCCCTTTTGATCGGCATCTTCTTTTGGATGATGGCGTTGCACTCTTCGAACAGGTTGACCTTCTCGTGCTCCAAGAACGGTCTTTTCTGAGAAACCATGTCTTTCAGAAACTTGATGTACCCGGGCATTTCTTGAAGAGCTTCTACCAATGGGATGTTGATATGCACCTTCTTCATTGTCTCTAGAAATCGTGCATACCTTTTGTTCATCTTGGTCTTGGCAAACCGCTGCGGATAGGGCAGAGGCGGCTTATACATTGGCAGAGCAGGGGCGGTCGTCGATCGAGGAGTTTTAGCCTCGGTCAACGGATGCTTTGGTGCTTCGTCGATCGACAGAGGTGTTTCGTCGATTGACGGAGCTTCTCCTGTGATGACTTCTCCTTCTTCCTCGGCTTCTCCTTCATCTCGGGTGTCTGTTCCTGCTTGCTTGGGCCCTTCGTAGGTTTTGCCCCCTCTCAGAGTTATAGCGTTCACCTGGTTCCTCTGATTCTGATTCTTGGGGTTGACCTGAGTGTTGCTCGGAAGTTGTCCCGGCTTGTGTTTAGTTCCAAGGGCATCGGCGATCTGGCTGACTTGATTTTCGATGATCTGTACGTGCTTTTGCACCTGGTCCACTTTTGTGTTCACCCCCGAAATTTCCTGCTTCAGCTTGGCTACAGTATCGGTGGAGCCTTCCATGAATTTAGCCAAAATCTCCTCGATATTTGGCTTCTTCTTCTCCACTATTACTCCGTCTTGTACGGCAAATCCTGGTGGTGGTTGCTCTGCAGCTTGAGGGTTTGCATAGGAGAATCCAGGGTGATTCCTTGCGTGATTGAAGGTGTAGGGCTGGTTATTCTGCTGATTGTGTTGCTGATATCCTCCTCGGTAGTTGTTTTGGTAACCGCCCCTTTGAATGAAATTCACCTCAGCATTGTCTTCCTCGGTTGGACCCTGCACTGCTTCAACTGCAGCAACTGTTTTCTCCTGCTTCAGATTAGCAAACTCTTCCCTAAGTTTTTTCAGCTCGGCTGCCAAATCGGGTTGCTCGGCAACTTTTTCCCCTACTTTCTCGATAGTTTTCACAGGCCGAGTTCAGCTTGAGGACCACCGTTGAGTGTTGTTGGCCATCTTTTGGAAAAACTCCATGGCTTTCTTTCCACTTTTCGTCATGACTGTGTCTCCTAGAGTGGTGTCCACCTATTTGGCTGTCTTATCATTGAGCCCTTCATAGAACGCCTCAGCTTGTTCTCCTAGCGGAAAACCATGTCCGGGACAGGCTCTCAGCAGCTCTTTGAATCTTTCCCACGCCTCACTGAAGCTCTCGTCAGGCCTTTGAGCGAACCTGATGATTTCTTTCCGTTTTTGCCTGATAACATTCGGAGGGAAAAAGTTCCCTAGAAACTCGTTCCTCAATTCGGTCCACGTGCCTATGCTTCCTTTGTCCAGTGCGGTGAACCATGATTGTGCCTTATCCTTCAGAGAGAATGCGAACAGACGCATTCGGATGGCACTCTTGCTGACTCCTCCTATTTTTACAGTGTTGCAGAGCATGATGAACTTGTCCAAATGCGCATAGGGGTCCTCAGTAGATCTTCCTCCGAATTGATTTTGTTGCACCATCTGCACCAATCCGGTCTTCAATTTAAAATTGTTGGCATTGATGCCAATCTTGAAGTCAGTCTCCTTGAACCGAGGTTTATACCGGTTCTGCATGGCTTCCTCCTCTTCCTCATCGTCGGATTCCTCTGGAGGGTCCTGATTGTCTTCCTCTTTATTGTCGGGATTGTCTTCAAATAGTGGGTTATGGCGAAGATCCCTTCCATTCGGATTGTTCCTCTCGAGGTCTTTCTCCAGATTGTACTGTTGGATTTGCGCCCTCATAGCTTGGACTTCTTGAATAAGCACAGCCAGCTCCTCTGCAGTTAGCACTGGCGGGGGCGGTGGTACATTATCTTTCATTGTCTGATTACTCGAGCCTTCCTGAGCACGCTTATTCTTTCAGATCTTTCTGCAAGTGGCTTCAATATCCGGGTAATAATAAAGCGGGTCCTTTCCTCGAGCTCTTGTACTCATGCACTACCTGTACAGCAAAGGAGGTAGTGAGGTAAAACAGAAAATAAACGAAACAAACTGAATTAAGAAAACTGAGCCTCTGAAACGAGCAAGGCGTCGATCGATGAGAACAAGCGCCGATCGACGGAAAGAAAATGACTTCGTCGATCGACGCGAACTAGCGTCGATCGACGGGAAATACAAAAATACGAAAAAATTCAGAAAATACAAAAATTACAGCCTAAAGCAATATTTCAATCACAGACTTAATAGTAAGATTAATTCTATTCTTTCCCCGGCAACGGTGCCAAAATTTGATCGCGTATATTTTTAACCCGCGATTTAGCAAAGCTAATAATATAGCGGCAAATGAAATTATCGATCCCTCAGGGAAAGAAATAACGAAAAATCTTAAGTACTAAGTCAGGCGTTCTTGAAAATACTGATTAGGAAAATCAGATAAAAAGTTTTGTTGTTGTTTTGGAAATCGCAATATTTGCTAATGGAAATTAAACAGGAAATTGAAAAGCGTTTGAAGTCAAATAAGAGAAGCACAGATTCCAGGGATATCTACCTATCAAGTATGACATGTATGAATGAATTGATTAATTCCCAACTTTAATTCCTCTTCGTAGTGAAACATCAGAAAATTATTACGAACTTCTTTGTTGGACAATTCGTAAAGTAGATTAATTAATTACCTATCTCCGCTCGGTCTCAAGATAAATTAACTAACTCCAAAGATCTACAGATTTATTCCTACAATTAATCTCCTTCAGTTACGACAAGAAATCAAATTATATTGTGAAAATCTCTTTTGATTGAAAACTATCACAGTTACGTCTCAAGTAATCAACTAGATAATCCTAAGATGTGATCAGCAAATCAGAATTATGAATAAGCATAGATTTCACAAACTACGAAGGGAAAGGGAAAATAATTCAATTAATCATAACAAGCATACATTGATAGTTCGAAACCCTAGAATCTGAGAAAAGATTTAGTTAAACATATTCACGGTAATATTCATCATAGAAAAATACAACCTGAATTGCATAAAAACTGGAATCCGGAAATCTTCCCGTAAAAACTTGTCTTCAAACATAAAACTCTAAAAACTCTTCAATAATAAATTCTTGTAATTGCTCTAACTCTTTTCTCTCTCTAACTCTGGTCTCTTCCTCTCAAAAAACGAATTTACATGAATATTTATAGAGGTGAATGATGTATCTAGCAGTATCTAGGGTTAGATATGCGTTAATCTCCAAATCAGATCCAGACTAGGATTCCCGCATGCGCGTCGATCAAGGCTGTTTGGCATCGATCACTGGACCTGGAACCTCTTCGTCGATCGACAAGGATTGGCAGTGATCGACGCTGACTTTTCTTCCGTCGATCTCCTTTTTCCCTTCGTCGAGCGCTTGGCTTTCTTTGCCTCGTCGATCGACGAGCCTCTTCGTCGATCGACGGGGTGCTGAAACTGGACTTCTAATCCTTCTCTATTTTTCTACTAAAAACCAGCATGATTCATCAAACACGACATTCCAAGTACAAAATCCAATTCATGCACGAAAATGATACAAAAAACGATCTAAACATTACACAATCAGTAAAGAACCATAAGATAAGTTGGTGAAAATCCTAACTTATCAATGACTCGGATGATGATGAGGAAGACGAAGAAGCCATGTAGAAGAGGTATCGACCTCAGTTCAAAGAAACCGACTTCAGAATCGGAATTAATGCAAATAATTTCGAGTTGAAGACTGGACTAGTTCAGATGGTTCAACAAAATCAGTTCGGCGGAAGGGCTACTGAGGATCCATATGCCCACCTAGACAAATTTCTGATGCTCTGCAATACTGTCAAGATTGGAGGGGTCAGCAAAAGTGCCATCCGAATGCGTCTGTTCGCATTCTCACTGCGGGATAAGGCACAGTCTTGGTTTACTGCACTGGACAAGGGGAAGATCAGAACGTGGACTGAACTACGGAATGAGTTCCTCGAGAACTTCTTCCCTCCAAACGTCATCATACAAAGAAGGAAGGAAATCATTCGTTTTGCTCAAAGACCGGATGAGAGTTTCTATGAAGCATGGGAACGCTACAAAGAACTACTCAGAGCCTGTCCAGGACATGGGTGAACAAGCCGAGGCGTTCTATGAAGGCATGAATGAAAGGACTGTTGAGTTGGTAGACACCACACTGGGGATACCATCATGACAAAGAGCGGAAAGAAGGCCATGGAGTTCTTCCAAAAGATGGCTAACAATAATCAGCGCTAGTCCTCAAGCAGACATAGACCCGTCAAAGCCGTCGAAAAAATAGTGGAAAAGAAAGCTGCAGAAGAGCCTGACCTGGTTGCTGAAGTCAAGAAGCTTCAAGAGGAGTTCGCTTCCTTGAAGCTAGAAAAGGCAGTAGCTGTAGTGGAGCCTGTACAGCCTCCCCCTGAAGGAGAACAAGCTGATGTGAATTTTGTTCAGAGGGGTGGTTACCAGAACAATAACTACCGTGGAGGTTACCAGCAGCAAAACCAGCACTACAACTACAATCACTCTAGGAACCACCCTGGGTTCTCCTACGCGAATCCTCAAGCTGCTGAACAACCACCTCCTGGATTTGCCGTACAAGACGGGGTAGTGGTCGACAAGAAGAAGCTAAATCTCGAGGAGATTTTGGCCAAATTCATGGAAGGATCCACTAGCAAGGTGAGTAAACTGGAGCATGAGATCTCTGATGTGAATACCAAGATAGAACAGATGCAGAAGCACGTCCAGATAATAGAGACTCAAGTCAGCCAGATCGCTGATGCTCTCGGAACACAACATAAACCGGGGCAACTTCCAAGCAATACACAGGTTAACCCCAAGAATCAGAATCAGAGAAATCAAGTGAACGCTATTACTCTGAGAGGGGGGAAATCCTATGAAGGGCCACAGAAAGCAAGGGCTGAATTGAAGGAGAACGAAGACGTCGAACAGGCCGACGAGACTGCCGACGACAAATCACCATCGATCAACGGTGAGCAATCATCGATTGATGCCAACAAAGAAGGGCCGTCGACGAGCACACCCAGCGTCGATCGATGCCTGCTCCAGCTCCGCCTCTGAAAAAGCCGCCCTTGCCGTATCCACAGCGGTTCGCCAAAACCAAGATGAACGAAAGGTATGCACGCTTCCTAGAAAACATGAAGAAAGTACATATCAATATTCCTCTGGTTGAAGCACTCCAAGAGATGCCGGGATACATCAAGTTTCTGAAATACATGGTCTCTCAGAAGCGACCCTTCATGGAACACGAGACGGTAAATCTCTTTTAAGAATGCAGCGCCATCATACAGAAAAAGATGCCAGTCAAACGAGAGGATCCAGGTTCATTCACGATTTCTTGTGTCATCGGTGGAGAAACCTTTGGAATAGTTCTCTGTGACTGTGGCGCCTCAATCAACTTGATGCCACTATCAATTTTCAAGAGATTGGAAATCGGGAATATCAAGCTGACAACCATAACCTTACAGATAGCCGACCGATCGGTGTCCTATCCAAGAGGTATAGTGGAAGATGTGCTTGTAAATGTGAAAGATTTCATAATTCCCGCCGACTTCGTGGTGCTTGACATGGAAGAAGATCGGAACATCCCTTTGATTCTGGGAAGACCGTTCCTGAAAACCGGTGGGGCTCTGATTGATATTCGAGACGGCAAACTGACATTCAGAGTCAACAATGAGTCAGTGACTTTCACTATATATAAGGCAATGCAGAAGCACAACGATGGTAGCTACTTGGAGGAATGCCATATGATCGACTGTTTCAACCCGGTATTCTCCTCTCCATTTGCCTCTCTCAAAGGTGAGCCGGATTTTATGGAGAACTGCCTACAGCACTCACTCTTCTCGTCGTCAAATCTAGAGGAAGCAGAAGGAGAGATCGTGGATCTAGTGATGGAACTGGATGTGTTTGAGGAAGTAACTCGAGAGAAGGAGACCAAAAGAGAACCACTGCCGGGCCGAGTTCGCCCGAAACATCGAGACAGCAAGTCACCGTCGATCGACGGTGAAGGATCATCGATCGATGGCAACTTCAGACCTCCGTCGATCGACGGTGGGTCAGCATCGATCGACGCCCGAGCAGCGGTAACCCAGAAGTTTTCTTTGCCAGAAACAGCGAGACGTGGAAAAGGGATTTCAGCTATAGAGTCATCGTCGATCGACGGACAGCCAGCATCGATCGATGCTCCCTTCTGCAAGCCGAAGTCTAACTCTGATCTGCCAAATCTGGAACTCAAACCTCTCCCGACACATCTCAGGTACGCATTTTTGGGACCAAATGATACTTACCCTGTTATTGTTTCTGCCTACTTGACACAGGGGGAGTTGGAGAAGTTACTGCGAGTCCTACGGCAGTACAAAAGTGCCATTGGATGGACATTGGGAGATATAAAAGGGATCAGGCCCTCGCTTTGCATGCACAAGATCATTCTCGAGGAGAATGCTGCACCAAAAAGACAAGCACAGCGGCGGTTGAACCCTATCATGCAAGAAGCTGTGAAGAAGAAGGTTCTCAAGTTTCTTAACCATGGGATGATCTACCCAGTCTCCGACAGCAAATGGGTGAGCCCTACACAAGTTGTAGCAAAGAAAGGAGGGATGCAGCTAGTAAAGAATGACGATGGAGAAGAAGTGGCGACAAGACCCGTCACGGGTTGGCAATTCTGCATAGATTATCGTGCATTGAATACCGCTACGTGCAAGGATCACTTTCCTCTTCCCTTCATTGATCAGATGCTTGATTGTTTATCTGGTTACCCTTTTTATTGTTTTCTTGATGGTTATTCAGGGTACAACCAGATAGCTGTGGCGCCGGAAGATCAGCACAAGACCGCATTCACATGCCCTTACGGAGTTTTTGCCTACCGACGGATGCCATTCGGACTGTGCAATACACCAGCTACTTTCCAGAGATGCATGATGGCAATCTTCCACGATCTGATCGAAGATGTCATGGAGGTATTTATGGAAGATTTTTCTGTGTTTGGTAGCTCATTGATGTATGCTTGCAAAATCTAGCTACCGTACTGGAAAGATGCACCGAGACAAACCTCTGCCACAACTGGGAGAAGTGCCACTTCATGGTGCAAGAAGGGATTGTGCTAGGACACCGAGTATCAGCCGAAGGACTAGAGATTGATCTAGCGAAAGTAGTTGCAATAGAAAAGATGCCGCCGCCAACGAATGTCAAAGCGGTGAGAAGTTTCCTTGGACATGCAGGGTTCTACAGAAGGTTCATCAAGGACTTTTCAAAGATCTCGCGGCCGTTGTGTAATCTACTAGAGAAGGATGTCTCTTTCATCTTCGACGAGGACTGCATGCAAGCCTTCGAGAAGTTGAAAGTAGCCCTCGTGACTGCTCCAGTGCTTACTTCTCCAGATTGGAGCGAGCCTTTCATCCTTATGTGCGACGCCAGCGACTATGTTGTTGGAGCAGCCTTGGGGCAATTGAAAGGAAAGCTCTTCCATGTGATTCACTACGCCAGCAAGAGCATGAACCCGGCCCAGTGTAACTACACCACCACTGAGAAAGAAATGCTAGCAGTGGTATATGCCTTCGACAAGTTCTGGTCCTATCTGATAGGATCCAAAATTGTTGTCTACACCGACCACGCAGCTATCAAGTACCTGTTCGCCAAGAAAGATGCAAAGCCGAGGCTGATAAGATGGATCCTGCTGCTCTAAGAGTTTGACCTGGAGATCAAGGATAGAAAGGGAAGTGAGAACGTGATTGCCGACCATCTTTCAAGACTCGAGCCACCAGCTGAAGGAGATGAGACGTACGAGTCAAAGACACCATGGTATGCGGACTTCGCCAATTACTTGGTGGGCGGCGTACTTCCACCAGACTCCTCTCCTTATGCGAAGAAAAAGTTCCTCCACGATGTCAAATTCTATTATTGGGAGGACCCTTATCTTTGGAGGAGATGCACAGATGGGATTATCCGGCGTTGCGTGCCTCAGTCAGAGTGGCATCAGATCATTTGATCTTCGGCCAATCGGACGGCATTCAAGATCCTCGCGAGCGGATTCTACTGGCCTTCCATCTACAAGTTCTGTTGAGGATGGATTACAAGTTGTGATCACTGCCAAAGAACCGGCAACATCTCGCGTAGGGATGAGATGCCCCAAACACCTGTGGTCGAAGTCGAGATATTTGATGTGTAGGGGATCGACTTCATGGGACCATTCCCGCCATCTCATGGTTTCTCCTACATCCTGCTTGCGGTGGACTATGCATCAAGATGGGTTGAAGCAGTTCCAACAGCTGCCAACGATTCAAAAGCAGTCATCAAATTCCTTCAGAAACTCATGACACGATTCGGCACGCCAAGAGCCCTAGTAAGTGATGGGGGGTCTCATTTTTGTAACAAATGGCTTGCCTCTCTTCTTTGCAGGTACGGAGTCAAGCACCGCATTACTACCCCCTACCATCCTCAAGGGAACGGGCTGACTGAACTCTCCAACAAAGAGATCAAGCAGATATTGGAGAAGACGGTGAAGCAGCGGAAGGATTGGGCTGTGAAGCCCGATGATGCTCTTTGGGCATACCGCACTGCTTACAAGACTCCCATAGGAACCTCTCCTTATCAGCTTGTCTTCGGAAAAGCTTGCAATCTCCCCGTGGAGATGGAGCACAACTGGAAATGACTGCATCAGAACGTGCATTGGCGCTGAATGAATAAGGCATTTGAGACGAGGCCTACGAGAACAGCATCATCTACAAGAGACAAGCAAAAAGGTTCCACGATAGAGGAATCCGCCCACGCGTCTTTGGTCCGGGTGACAAAGTTCTCTTATTCAAATCTCGACTTTGCTTCATGCCCGGGAAGCTGCAGTCAAAGTGGATAGGGTCATATACCATTGCCCGCCAATTTTGCAACGGTGTAGTCGAACTAGCTGGCCAAGATGGAAGGAACTTCACGGTAAACAGATAGAATTTAAAGCCGTACTACACCCCACTCGACATCTGCGTGGTGGAGAAGTACTATCTCAACCGTCCGTAGGGAAACAGGTATCGTGGAGCTAGCGACGTTAAACCAAGCACTTGTTGGGATGTAACCTAACAATTTTCATTTTTTTTTCAGTTTTCAGTTTTTCAATTTTCAGAGTCAGGGTCCCGTCGATCGACAGAGAAAGTCTCGTTGATCGACGGAAGTTTTCAGGACCCGTCGATCGATGATTCAGGCATCATCGATCGACGCCACATGCACCGTCGATCGACGGAAAAATTCCTGCAAAAAAAATGATTTTAGCGTCGATCGACGCTCGCAATTCAGAGGCGTGGTGCAGATTCAAGTGACATCATGGACAACCTCATAGCGACCTATGGTGAGTCGGACCGAGCTGTCAGATTCAATCTCATGAGGGAAATCGTGGGAAAGAAGATGTCTGATGGTAGCTCGGTCAGAGAGCACGAGCTCAGCATGACTCATCTTATAGATGAGCTAATGCTTCACGGAGGTGGTATCGATGCAGAAACGCAGGTTGATATCATTCTCAACTCTCTGCCAAAGTCCTTTGAGAACTTTAGACTGAATGTTGTCATGAACAAGAAAGAGTACACTCTTAAAGAGTTACTCAATGACTTGATGGCAGCGGAATCAGTAATGCAATCAGAAAAGATTGCTTTGGCTACTTCTAGGAACCGTCCTGTTGCGCTGGCTGGCAAGAGGCGCAAAGGAATGTTTAAGAAGAAAGTCAAAGGTACAACTACTGGGAGAAAGTCAAAAAGGACACCGGGCGTGCCTGCTTAAAGGGACAAGTGTTTCAGGTGTGGCAAGGCTGGTCACTGGAAGAAAGATTGTCAAGTTAAGAAGATTGGACAAGGTGCATCATAGGCATTTATAACGGAAACATGTTTAGCATCAGTTTCTACTCATTCTTGGGTAGTGTATACTGGAGCAACTGATCATGTTTGTTATACTTTGCAGGGGTTCAGGCCGACAAGGCAGCTGAAGCATGACGAGATTACCATCTCAATGGGCAGCGGAGAGCGAGTCTCAGCAGTAGCCTTTGGAGATTTTACTTTATGCTTTGAAAACAATGTTTTGATTTTGAGAGATGTTGGGAAAATATTCCTGAATTACCCTTAGGAGCACAATGTAAAAGGTTTTGTTGGATCAAACCTTAGTAGATGGTCGATCATTGCTAAACCTTAGCATAGCTTAGCAACTTGTGTAATATCCTGTATAGGGTAAACATCGAGTTGTAATAGAATAGGTTGCTTGGAAGAATCTCAGCAGACATCAGAAGAGCAAGAAAGAAGAAGAAAACTAGTGATAGCAGAATGCTGAGGAGTCAGCATCTGATAACACGTCACCAACTGCTAAAGGTGTTAGCAATCTGAAGCCAGAGAAGCAGAAGAACATTTGCTGCGCATCAAGTCCAGGAGTATGCTGAAAGATATCCAGCATCCCGTTCCAGTAAGGGTACAGCAAAGCAAAACTCAACAACTGCTACACCGCTATTCTGACCAACACGCGAGGATTAGACCTGTCAGAAGTAGGATGGAAAAGCCTGTACGGAGATAGAAAAGTTGGTAAAAAGCTACCTGCATTTAAGTGGAAAGATCCGTTGTGTCTAAATGGATCTGACGACTCAACTTCGAGAAAACAACTATAAAAGGGAAGTCAAAGGAAGATGCAGGAGCTGCTCACTCTCTAACACAAACAGACGTACAAAAGTTTCTAAAAAGAGACAAAAGCCCTGAGAGCAGTTTAGTTGAAAGGCATAATACCGAGATATCGAAAAGCCTTCAACGTTTTGAGTGTCCCACCACACATCTGACACTCATCTGAGAGATTCTTGAAGGGATTCAAGAATCTTCAATCATTGGGATCACTTTCGTTATATAAAGTATCCAGCAGTCAGTTTCTCGAAAGGAAATTGATTAGAACGGGCACTAAAGCCGAGAACGAAGGATAGTTCGAAAGGAACTTTAAAATCCTCCACAGGTGGTAAAAGCGAGTTTTATGAAGGTGCGCCCTTGACTCAGCCGGAGCCACACCTGAAAGGTTCGGAGTATCGAAAGATAGCCGTGGAGCAGACAGACCAAACGTCGGTTGCTTGCTTTACAGGAAAGACAACTCTTTGTACACCGTATACTTTTTTAGTGAAACTCTTAGCGATTCGGCTAAGGAGTGGATGTAGATCATTTTATCGAACCACTATAAACCTTGTGTTCTCTTGTTGATTACTGTTCTATTACTTTTGAGCTACGACAATTTTACCTAGCAACGGAGTTGCTAGAGTATAACTGCAAGAAGTAACTTAAGTAAACTTGAACCAATAACCACAAGTCAAGAATAACTCATTTACAAGTAAACGCTAATTTTTATTCTGCTGCACTTCGTGTGTATATCTTATTGTTACCACGACGACTCTGATCTCAGGGACCAACAAGTGGTATCAGAGCAGGAGGTTGAAAAACCGACTGATTCTGAGTCGCTTAGGACCTAGATCCTAGTTTTTCCTTGCGTTTCTTGTATCTGTGTCCTACATAGCTCAGGTAAAGGCGAAAAGAATCAACATGACGAATCACGCTCTTCCAAAGTACAACAAGGATGGTTTTGAAACCTGGAAAAAGAAGGCCATGATCCAGTTGCAAAGCACTCATCCGGAGATGAGGGATATTCTCACAATTGGTCCTATAGAGATCATGAAGGTTAACACTGCACCCCCTGCACCCACTGGTGGTCAACCCAGACCTGAGATGGTGAAGAAACCCTACGAGGAATGGAATCTTGAAGACAAGAAGAGAGGCCAGCTGGAGTTTATCGCCATGAAACTAATCATGGATTGTCTACCTCCTCTGATGTCTGACAAAGCTCTAGACTACAACAGAGCAAAAGAAATGTGGGAGTACGTCTGTGAAGTTTCTCAAGAGACAGAACAAATGAAGCAGAACAAGCTACAAGTCGCTGTGGACAAGTACGAATCCTTCGCCATGGTTCCTGGTGAAACCATTCAGCAAATGGAAGAAAGATTCAACACCATCATAGGAGAACTCAAAAATGTGGGCAAGAAATATGACAAAGGAGAAATGAACAACAAAATAATATCCAAGCTCTATCCCAGAAGTGATTGGTTTGTCAAAATGACGAGCTTAAGTGAAAAAGACTTGAGCAACATGTCTACCGCTGAAGTGTTCTCTCAATTAAAGGCACATGAATTCATCATTCAGCAGTCGAAGAAGAATGAAGCTGCTATAGCACATCCAAGTGCAACGAGTGCTGGAACTCAAGAAGACGTAGCATACTTCGTCAAAAAGGACGCAAATAAATGGAAATCTCCCAGGAAACCATTTTATAATCAGGAGGAATCAACACCAACAACGCCAACAAAGGAGACTCCATCAACTTCTAACTCAAGCGGTGAAAATCAAAAGATAGACGAGATGGAGGAACAGATGAAGAAGATAAAAAAAATGATCTTGGAAGCAAAGGCCGAAAAGGATGCAAAAGCAACCTCTATACAGCATCCTACTGAGAAAAGGATAAGGACATGCTTTGAATGCAAATCTCCTGATCACTTGAAGCATGATTGTCCAAAAGTAAGTCATGAAGAAAGAGAACGGTTGCGGCAAAGATTCGAAAGGCGAGCAGTCCGAGCTGTGACCAAGGCGTTGCTGACGCGGACAGAGGTTCCAGATATTCCTGACAATGAAGAAGAATATTATCCCACTGATGAGGAAGAAGAAGCCCTAATGGTCTTCATGGCAAAAGTCGTTGAGAATGATGAACCGTCCACCAATGCTGAGCAACCTTCAGAATCGGCCCTAGCAGTCGATAATCAAGAGGTAACAACTATAGCTAACACTTCATGCTCAGCACACACATTTGACTCGGAGAATTCATTCTTGGATTCTGAGGAAGATTATCTTACCAAACTATCATTAGAACTTTCAAAGGTATACACCTTGAAAAATGCTATTGTAGAAGATAATTCTTCACTCAAACAAAAAGTCACTAGCCTGACCGACGAAGTCGAAAGACTAAGGTCCAATAGCGAAGAGTTATCGAGACTTAAAACCAAATTTTCTGAACTCTCTAAAAATTTCAAAAATCTTGAAAAAGAAAATCTATGTTCGAAAAACAAGGCCAATGAGAAGTGTGTCTGTGCGTATATGACTAGTCATGATATCTTGAATAACCTGATAAGCCAACAGAGACGTCACGGTGATCGATCTGGAATTGGGCACAGTTGTCATGATGAAAATGAAACTTCTAGGCTAAAAAGAAATATCACTTTTGTTTATGTCGGAAAAATATTTGGTGATAGTAAAGAGAAGGATACGATAGCTGCTGAATCATCAAACGCTAAGCAGATCGCTCAGCAGAATATCAAGCAGTCTGCTGAACCCAAGCAGAGTGTCAAGCACTATGCTAGACCTCAGCAAAAGGTCAAGCAGAATGTAAGATTTCAGCAGAGCATCACAAGAGATGTTGAATCTCAGCAAAGCTTTCAATTTAGGTCTGCTAAGCAGAACTATTCAGCAAACTCAAGAACAAAGGCTGAGCATCATGTTATAAATGCCAGGAAGCCAAATCCTGTCCTTTCTGCGGGAAGACACATTAAGCATCATTCAATGAAATCCTAATACTATCATTACACACCACATAGGAGAAACACCTATGTGAAACCCGAGTCCAGATACATGCATCATCAAAGGACGATGAAGGAAAAAGAGCACAACACACAACCACGTACACATGCACATCAAAAGGTTGAGAAGGGTAATGAAATGAATCTCAAGGAGAAAACCTTGAAAATTATCAAAATGTGGATTCCAAAAGGAACAATGACCCAAGCTAATCCTTCAGGACCCGACTCGAAACGGGGACCTAAATCAACCTAATTGTTCTTGCAGGATCAGGACTCAAGAGCGAAGACATCAGGCATGTCAAATGAGTGGATCCTAGATAGTGGGTGTTCGGCGCACATGACGGGAGACGAAGCTCTACTCTCAGATATTCAGAAATCTTATGGTCCATCTGTCGTGTTCGGAGATAATAGCAAGGGGAGAGTACTTGGCAGAGGATGCATAGAGCGCAATGGACTCATGATTGTCAACGTAGCTCTTGTATCAAACCTCAAGCATAATTTACTCAGCATAAGTCAACTATGCGAAAAGGGCTACACAGTATCCTTTATACATTCAGGTTGTTCTATAGCTGACAATGCTACAGGAGAAATAAAACTTCGAGGAATCCGGAAGGGAGGTCTTTATGTGGTCGATTGGCAAAGTGGTCAACAACATTCATGCTTTCTAGCACTGAACAAAGAAGAAACCACATGGCTATGGCATAAAAGGTTAAATCATCTGAATTTTAAAACTATTAACCATATAGCCAGAAATGAGCTTGTCGCAGGTCTACCTGATGACATCACATTTCGGAAAGAAGGACTATGCAAAGCCTGTCAACAAGGTAAGCAGACCAAAGCCTCATTCCACTCCAATCCAGAGAAAAATACATCAAGCAGAATACTTGAATTACTGCACATGGACCTATTCGTACCTGCCACTCCTCCCTCTGTAAGTAAAAGAATATATACTCTTGTGGTAATTGATGACTTTTCTAGGTACACATGGGTTCGTTTGCTTAAAGCCAAAGATGAGGTTAAGATCATCTTACCCGAGCTAATTCTTAAAGAGCAAAACAGTAAAGAGGTTACTGTGAAATGGATTCGATTTGACAATGGAACCGAATTTTGCAATGGAATCCTCATGGATTTCTGAGCAGAAGCTGGTATAAGTCATGAGAGGTCCACTGCTAGGACCCCGCAGCAGAATCGTCTAGCTAAAAGGAGGAATCGTACGTTGAAAGAAGCAGTGCGATCTATGCTTGCCGATGCTGTAACTGCTAAATATTGGGGAGAAGCGGTCATGACAGCCTGTTATACGCAGAACAGAAGTTCCATTAACGGACGATTCAACAAGACTCCCTACGAAGTATACAACGGTTGTAAGCCTAATTTAGATTATCTACGTGCTTTTGGTGCAACATGTTATATTCATAATAACGGAAAGTCAAAACTTAACACTTTTTCACCTAAGTCAGATGAGGGTGTACTTCTTGGATATGGTCACCCCACTCACAAAGGTTATAGAGTGTTAAATAAGACTACTGGAATTGTGGAAATAACATGCAATGTTATTTTTGATGAATCTACTTTAGTGCGCAGAGCTGTAAAAGAGACGAAGGAAATCAATCATGAGACTGATGATGTCAATGGTCAATCAATTCTGAATTCTTTCGAGAACTTACGGATTGACCCGACTAAGTCTATGAATGATTGTGATCCATTCCAGACGCGCTCAGACAGTGATCAAACCGCTGACCAAGCCAATGATGCCAATGATCGTTCTGAGGCCAATCCTCAAAAGGATATCTTTACTCTGCTAGATGATTCAGATGAGGAGACTTCAAATTCTCCTACCGTTGCTGAAGGAGTAAATGCTGCTGAAGACCTTGGCACAGGAGATGCTGAGTTACCAGCTGCTAAGATACCTGCTGAAGAAGAAGGTCCAGATCATGATGTTCCTATAGCAGAAGCTCCAGTTGCTGAAGGAATCTCTGCCACGGAAGAACAAATCATCAACATTCCAGATGTTGAAGATCAAGCGAATGATGTAGAGCATTCTGATAATCGAGACGGAGAAGGAAATGTTGAAGAACCAATCAGACTAGCATGGCTGTGTGCTCATTCTCTAGAAGATGTTCTTGGAGATATTAATGATCCTGTTCTTACAAGACAAGGGTCTGCAATGTTTTCTTGTTACCTATCGAGTGAGGAACCAACTAAAGTTGAGGATGCTTTATGTGATCCAGACTGGGTAAACCCTATGCAAGAGGAGCTTGCTGAATTCTCTCGCAATCATGTATGGGATCTGGTAGATAGACCAGAACATCAGAATGTTATAGGCACCAAATGGGTATTCAAGAATAAGAAGAACGAATCAGGCGTGGTGGTAAGGAATAAAGCACGTCTTGTAGCCAAAGGATACAAACAGTGTGAAGGTATTGACTATGATGAGACATTTGCTCCAGTAGCCAGATTGGAAGCAATTAGGTTATTCCTTGCTTATGCTGCACACCATGAATTCTCGGTCATGCAAATGGACGTCAAAAGCGCATTCCTCAATGGAGAGCTTAAAGAAGAAGTCTATGTTGAGCAACCCCCAGGTTTTGAGAATGGAAACCAAGTCTATAAGCTGAGAAAAGATTTGTATGGATTGAAGCAAGCACCATGGGCATGGTATGGAACTTTATCCAAGTTTCTGCTCGACAATGGTTTCAAAAAGGGAAGGATTGATAAAACACTCTTCCGTAATAAAGATAAAGGAAGCATCCTGCTTGTGCAAATCTACGTTGATGATATCATTTTTTGCTCAAAGAATCAAGATCTCTGTGACAAATTTTCAAAGCTGATGATGAGCAACTTTCAAATGAGTATGATGGGAAAGATGTCCTATTTTCTTGGACTTCAAGTTCAACAATCCGATGAAGGAATTTTCATTCACCAAAGAAAATACACGCGGGATCTGATTGCTAAGTATTGTCCAGAGAAAACCAAGAGGTTGAGGATTCCCATCAGCAATGCGTGCATAACAGATCTCGAGAAAGAAGGAGAAGCCGTGAATCCTACCTTATATCGAGGGATCATCGGATCTCTGCTATATCTTACAGCCAGCAGACCCGATATATTATATGTTGTGGGACTATGTGCTAGATATCAATCTCAACAAAACAAAACGCACCTAGATACAGCAAGGCGAATTATCAGATATTTGAAGTGCACAGAAGGCCTAGGAATTTGGTATCCAAGAGCCGACAGTCTAACTCTGAGTGGTTATTCGGATTCTGATTTTGGAGGATGCAAGATTGACAGAAAAAGCACCAGCGGAACATGTCAATTCCTTGGACACAAATTGATTAGCTGGTTAAGCAAAAAGCAGCACTCAGTAGCAACATCAACCACCGAAGCAGAGTATGTCGCGGCTGCTAGTTGCTGTCAGCAAATTCTGTGGATTCGACAACAACTTCAGGATTATGATATTTCTCCTGAATGTGTACCAATCTTCTGTGATAACAACAGTGCTATGTGCATCACAAAGAATCCAGTACATCACTCCAGAACTAAACACATTGATATGCGACATCACTTTATTCGTGATCATCAAGAAAAGAAGGATATTGATATTCAGCGTATATGCACGGAGGATCAAATAGCAGACATCTTCTTTAAACCTCTAGCAGAAACAAGATTCAAAGAATTATGTATCAAATTGGGCATGATGGAGTTAGACGTTGCTGTCGATGAATGAGATGTTGTTCTCATTTTTTGGTCTTCGTGGATTTCTCTTTATTATCTTCAGAATGATATGGAAGTCTCTGCTAAATGAAGTCTGCTGAGATAGTGGCAAATATCGAAAACACCCCTCTAAACAGTCAGCAGAGAGATTGAATCTGCTCAGCAGATCTTGAAACATGAAGATACAACCTATTTTATGTCATAAAGATATGCCAAAGATCATTATGTTATACAACTATTCTTCACTGAAAATAGACATGCATTACAAAAGGAGGAACTTCATTACATCTTCAAAAGGAAGGGACATTACAACATCAGTCAAAAGGAAAACACAGATCTACTACAGGATTCTTTATGTTTTCAGAAAGGCGACACTGGCTTATAAGGATAGAAATCAGCTCCTTGAAGGTTGGATGGACCGTCAGCAATTTCCGAAAAATACTTCTCCATCAACCAGCTCAGCTGCATTCCATTCCGCAGTGGCACAAACGGATGAAGCTTGATGCTTTCCCAGACATTCTTGAAAAAGAATCCGGCCCAATCCACAGAAGCAGCATCATCCATAGCCATCATCACCTGCCATACAGTCCTTGAGAAACAGAGGTCGTAAGGCTCCTCTCCAAGCAAAATACCATGAGCAATGCGAAACATCACCCAGTATGAAGTCTGGAGACCAGAGGCTGGAATGTCAGGGCTGAACTCAAAACGAGGAGAATGACGCCATTTCTCCCATGCCACCCATTCTGGCGCCACATCTTCTGCAAGATAGTCCTCCACAGACAAAGGACCTCGAGGAAGCCCAAAATCCACTGCAAAAGTATCAGGGGTCCAACGGACAAGCTTACCATGGAACACCCCGTAAATTGCACCCGGCTCAACATGGCAATCACCAAGGAACTCCCTCAACACTTCCTCCTGAAAACGATGAGGAGTGGCACATGCAAATTGAGAAAGACCCCCCCACTGCAACACAGACATGATCTTCACTGCCACATCGCAATCATCCAGATAATATCTGTCCAGACCCGGCTCATCCAAAATCAGGTTGCGCCTGATATCTAAGGTTCTTGGAGGAGAATCCATACGTGACAAAGGGAACGTGAATCTCTTAAAGAAAGGAAGGTTGAAAATACGAGTCAAGTGAGGATGGAAGTTGTGATGTTTGGATAATCTCGAACGGAAGCATTTATAGAGGATTTGCCAATTATGACGCGAGGAAAGAGAAAAATATGTCTGAAGATCACAATGATTCGTCTCTTGGAATACGAAACGTCGCGAGTAAAGGAATCAACGTGTATGCATGGAGAGTCAAATCATTTCAGCAATATTAAGTGGGAAGCATTGAAAGGTTCGAGGATCTCATCATCATTACAGTTTTCGAACAAAGTCTTCAGAGACTCAGTAGAACTTCGAAAGATGCTGACGAATCTCGTGCAAGGTTAGCAGATCATTTTGTGCATTTGGGAGCTGAGACTTACTACTATCCACCAGCATCCTTGGACGGCTGCTAGATCAAAAGCAACCACATATCCGAAATCGAGGCGGGATGACTCAAAATTCAAACTTGATGGGACCCGATAAGGCGTATTTAATGAACGCAAACGGCGGCATCAACTGAGGAGATGCCACGTCAGATACACTTGAGTGTTTCTTGAAGCATGGGAAGCTATATGGAAAGACGCGTTCTTTATGGACCGTTGATCTAACCCCTTTCAGAATTTATCTCAACTGTTAGATCACACAATCAAAAGTTTAACCCTATTGCGCTCTGATTACTGTTCATTCTATTTCCTTCGAAATTCATAGCAGAATTCCCAAAATCAAAATCTCCGAATTCTTCAAGATTACTCCAAATTCTTTCTCAAAGACATGGCCTCCAATCCCAAAGCCTCATCATCCCAGAAACCCACTTCCCATAAACATCAATCTGAGTCCAGTGAACCCCATATCTTCAATTTTCCACCAAATTCTGAGGAACCCCTGCATGCGCGACATGCACCAGGTTTTACAGGCATTCTAAAGAAGGAAGATGTTGACGATTCAATATCATATGGTCAACTAGTTATGATGGCTAGGAAGAAAACACAGAGCGGCCACACAAAAGAGCAAAGGCGATTAGCTCAAATCTTGAAAGATCGCATACTGTACATGCGTCTTGCTGCAGAACATATCCCGGATTGGATAATGGATATCTTTGATAGCGAACATGTAATTCGATACTTATCCGCTGAACCTTTACATTTTCATCCGCATATGGTATCTGAATTCTATGCCAGAACAATATTGAGTAAGGATGGAAAATCGTTCAAAACCTGTGTTTATGGAACCATAATCGAAGTAAATGCCACTGTACTTGCTAAGAATTTTGGTCTTCAAAATGAGGGGAACATATATCTCAATACAAAGTAGCAGATTATGATGAGATGGAACGACGTTGGAATCTGTGGAAGAAGCCTGGCCAATTGAAGGATAGGAAAGGACAGCCAATCACCTTCAAGGTCGCCACCCCCATTAACGCCCTAAAAGATGAATTTAAAACTCTTGCTGAATTGGTCATCATGATGTTTCAATGTGATGCTGGATCATACTCTGAGTTATCTGCCAAAAAGTACGTTGTCATGATGGCTCTCACAGACAGAGTGAAGGGCAATTGGGCAGACTTTTTCTTCGAACGATGGGCAGAACATGCCAAGAAGAATGATCACATGTCCGTTGATGGAACATTCTCATCGAATGTTAACTTTGGGTTGAAAATAAGCAAGTTTCTGGAGTTAGTCATGCACCCAACGAAGATTGATCAAGGTGTGAAGCTCCTTCCCACTGACTTCATTCCAGCAACAAGGAAGGAAGCCAACCCTCTTAAATTCAAGAAACCAAAGAAATTGACTGGCAAGTCCAATGTTGATAAAGATAAACCCACCTCAGACGAGGAAGTCGACGAAAGCTCACTAGGACATCAGGTGCTGCAGGCAGCATCACCTGTCACTGCTGACGAAATAGCGATATTGACTAAGAATGCTGAAATAGAACAATGCTTTCAGCAACTCGATGATATTGTAACCCTCGGTGATATACCTACCGAAAGGATAGAAGAGATTATGGAGAAGAAAGCAGTGGAACAGCCACCGCTTGTAATTGGTCAACTTGCCCTTCCAATTTCATCTGAACAACAAACAAAAGTTGTGCTAACAGAAAAGAGGAGATCTATTCGTCAACGGCTGTTCAAAACCACTGAACTTCAGGAACTCGATGATGCCAAAAAGAAAGCAACTGTTGATCAAGCCGAAAAAAATATTGACACACCCTTGTCCTCTAAAAGCTTTGAGGACCGTGTCAAAGGCATTCGTGAAACTAAAAGGAAACGGAACAATAAAATAAGGCACAGGAAATAAAATCATATAGAAAGGAGATTGAAAGAATTACGTTTGAAGGTAGGGATTTGAACTTCGAACAAATCAAGCAATCTCACGATGAGCGGGAGGCTCAAAAGAAGATGGTTAGTTCAACATCAAACGATCAAGCTGCTGACGAATTGAGCAGAACAGCAAAGAAAGGAAAAACAACAGCAGAGCCTACTCAGAAGGAAAAAGAAGTGGAAATCCTTGTGGAAGTCACCCAACCTGCCAAAATATCAGAAGAAGAAGACGGCATGACTGACGCGGAGCTAGTCACAATGATCCACTCTGGAGCCTTCAATACCAAGGAACACTCCAAGGGCAAACAAGTACAGATTCGTGAAGCAACCGACGAACCTCACAAAGCAGCAGATGTTATATCTTCCAAGGATAAGGATATAGGGTCATCCGGAACCATAAAAGAACCTTTAGACATCAACATGTCTGCTATGGAATCAGCTACTGAGGAGAAGATTGCTGACTTTGAAAGATAATCAGCTACTGAGGAGAAGATTGCTGACTTTGAAAGAGAATCAGCTACTGAGGAGAAGATTGTTGAATCTGAAAGAGAATCAGCTACTGAGGAGAAGATTGCTGAATCCGGAAAAGAACCGCCTACTGAAGACATGACTCATACAGTTGCTGAAGAGTCTACTGTAGCTGAAGTAACTATGCTGGACATTGCTGAAGAAGTCCATGTTGCTGAGGAGACAACAGCCGCTGCTGTTGTTGAGGATCATGCAGATGATACGATAGAGCAAGAAGTCTCCTCTGCTGGATTTCTGGATGAATCCACCTGCTCATCAGAATCTGATTCTGAGGGGGAATCTAATGAGGTATTTGATGCCAAGACCCTAAGATAATTCCCCACCTTGAAGAACAAACAACTGAGGATCCCATTTCATGGTTTACCTGGGAAACTCTTCCACTCTAGAAGGGTAGCTCAGTGGTGTGCATCTGTCTCACTTGATGATGATTCGAATGCCGATCTCCGAGATTGGAGTGATGAAATCTTAGCATTTGTAGATCAAGAAGTCAGTAGGGACATTGCTGGGGTCTTATATGTTGAAATTGATGAAGGAACAGAAGAAGGCAAGGTTCTTGGTAAACAATTCTGACGATGGAAAATATATGATTACATTATGCATGAACTCTGTCTTGAAGAACGGATGATTACTATTGCAAGGCAAGATCTAAATTTCTGGCGTACCGAAGAATTATGGGCCAACGAATGGATGGATCAGCCCTCTTGCACAAAACAATTTACTGATCAACAAGTGATTGCAAGACTACAAGCCATCCGTGCCCACCGAAAATACTCTGCATCCCCGTCTCTGCCCAGATCTCAGTTTGCGCCAGATCAGAAGTCTCTAGCACATATACAACTAACCAACTAACCATCTCAAAATGATCAATTTTCAGAAAGACTATACTCGAGCTGCTGCCTTACTTCAAGCTTCTGAGGCTCAAGGTTCTGCCTCAAATCACGATCAAAATGCAGTGAGTGACTCAATGGAAGTAGATACCCATGTGGTTGCTGAAGCTACCACCCAATCGATTGAAGTCACTGTCCCAGAATCTGCGATCATAACAGTGGGAGGACAAGTCGGTGAACTTACCACCAGAGCAACCAGTAATGAAATGGTCGTTTCCGATGCTCCTATTGCTGCTGAACCAGTGCAAGTAAGTTTGCAATCTCTTGTCAACATACTCCACAACGCACTACATCAACGCGACATCCAGCAAGCCAGATTCAATGAAGAAGTCCTAAGAGAGGTTGCGGATGTACGAGGAGCAATCTCTGAAGTTAAAACCTCTGTCTCTGAGGTTCGGCAAAAGGTTGGTCAAGTTATTGACAAGATCACACATGTGGAAGAAACTGTTTCTACGGTGCAAACAAATGTGGTCACTCTCAACGTCGATCTTACTGCCCACAAGTCTTTCACCACCTCTGTTTTGGATGCGCTCAAAAAGGGGGAAGAAAGAAGGATTGCTGAACAAGCAAGGGTAAAAGCAGAGGAAGCTGAGTTGCTGAGGAAAGAAAAAGAGTTTGAACGAGCAATGATGGAACGAAGAATGAAGTTAGAAGAACAACAGAAAGCAGAACAACGGGCTCGCATCGAGCAAATAGAGAAACTCTTAGCCATGACAACGAGGAAGGTGGAATCCCTTGAGAAGCCAAAACCTCCACCAGACACCCAGAACTGAGGTCACTCCCATCTGTCATGTTCTTATTTTTTTTATTTTTTTTGCATGATTCTGAACTGATTTCGCTAAACTTGTAATTGCAAAATCATATATGAAATCATCGGAATCATGACAAAATCTTATTGTCTAAATTCTGATTTTTCGAGTGTGTACGATAGTTGAAATACACTCTCTGTGTATTCAACGAATCAGAATCTGGAAGATAAGCCAAGAATGTTTGAAAGTTTGCTGAATGATTTAATTATAATTTTTTCGCTAAGGACTTAAAGAAAGTAAGATTCTAAGATAGTTTGTCTAGAAATTTCCTGGTAACTCAGAATTTTTCGATGCTAAGTCTCAGCAATCCTTAGTAAGCTTTGATCACACCAAAAGGGGGAAATTGTTGGGAAAATATTCCTGAATTACCCTTAGGAGCACAATGTAAAAGGTTTTGTTGGATCAAACCTTAGTAGATGGTCGATCATTGCTGAACCTTAGCATAGCTTAGCAACTTGTGTAATGTCCTGTATAGGGTAAACATCGAGTTGTAATAGAATAGGTTGCTTGGAAGAATCTCAGCAGACATCAGAAGAGCAAGAAAGAAGAAGAAAACTAGTGATAGCAGAATGCTGAGGAGTCAGCATCTGATAACACGTCACCAACTGCTAAAGGTGTTAGCAATCCGAATCCAGAGAAGCAGAAGAACATTTGTTGCGCATCAAGTCCAGGAGTATGCTGAAAGATATCCAGCATCCCGTTCCAGTAAGGGTACAGCAAAGCAAAACTCAACAACTGCTACACCGCTATTCTGACCAACACGCAAGGATTAGACCTGTCAAAAGTAGGATGGAAAAGCCTGTACGGACACAAAAAAGTTGGTTAAAAGCTACCTGCATTTAAGTGGAAAGATCCGTTGTGTCTAAACGGATCTGACGACTCAACTTCGAGAAAACAACTATAAAAGGGAAGTCAAAGGAAGATGCAGGAGCTGCTCACTCTCTAACGCAAACACACGTACAAAAGTTTCCAAAAAGAGACAAAAGCCCTGAGAGCAGTTCAGTTGAAAGGCATAATACTAAGATATCGAAAAGCCTTCAACGTTTTGAGTGTCCCACCACACATCTGACACTCATCTGAGAGATTCTTGAAGGGATTCAAGAATCTTTAATCATTGGGATCACTTTTGTTATAGAAAGTATCCAGCAGTCAGTTTCTCGAAAGGAAATTGATTAGAACGGGCACTGAAGCCGAGAACGAAGGATAGTTTGGAAGGAACTTTAAAATCTTCCACAGGTGGTAAAAGCAAGTTTTACGAAGGTGCGCCCTTGACTCAGCCGGAGCCACACCTGAAAGGTTCGGAGTATCGAAAGATAGTCGTGGAGCAGACAGACCAAACGTCGGTTGCTTGCTTTACAAGAAAGGCAACTCTTTGTACACTGTATACATTTTTAGTGAAACTCTTAGCGATTCGGCTAAGGAGTGGACGTAGATCATTTGATCGAACCACTATAAACCTTGTGTTCTCTTGTTGATTATTGTTCTATTACTTTTGATTTAAGACAATTTAACCTAGCAACGGAGTTGCTAGAGTATAACTGCAAGAAGTAACTTAAGCAAACTTGAACCAATAACCACAAGTCAAGAATAACTCATTTACAAGTAAACGCTAATTTTTATTCCGCTGCACTTCGTGTGTATATCTTATTGTTACCACGACGACTCTGATCTTAGTGACCAACAAGAGATGTTTTATATGTGCTGGTTTTTTGGCGGAACTTAATTTCAGTTTCCAAGTTATTTAGTGATGGATATATAGTTATTTTTTATAGTGGAGTTTCTATCATTGGTAATAACGGTGTTATCTGTCATGGCAAACTGATTGACTCTCTCTATATCATTGATTATATGCATAAATCTTCCGTGAATGTTGCAAACTCATCCAATAATAATAATCATTTAAAGAGAAAGTTTTCTTCCGATGAGGATCAAACATATCTCTGGCACTAAAGACTAGATCACATCAATCTAAAGAGGATTGAAAGATTAGCATGCGATGGGCTATTGGATTCTTTTCAAGTGGTACTGCATCAAATCTGTGAATCCTGTATAGAGGGTATGATGACGATCAGGCCTTTTAAGGCAAGTCAGTCTCGAGCAGATGATGTGTTGGAATTGATCCACACTGACTTATGTGGACCAATGTCCACGCAAGCTTGTGGAGGTTATGAGTACTTCGCCACATTCATTAACGATTACTCAAGATTCGCATATGTCTATTTGCTTCGCCATAAGTCTGAATTCTTTGAGAAATTCAAAGAGTTTAGGACTGAGGTAGAAAAGAAGCTAGGTAAGACTATCAAGACACTACAATCAGATCGTGGTGGAGAATACCTCAGTAACGAGTTCCTGCAGTCCTTGTCAGACAACGGGATTACATCCCAGTGAACTGCACCGGGAACCCCTCAACAAAATGGTGTAGCGGAAAGAAGAAATAGAACTCTCTTGGAAGTGGTCAGGTCGATGATGAGTTATGCAAGCTTGCCGATTTCGTTTTGGGGATATGCCTTAGAGACAGCGGCCTATTTGCTTAACCTGATACCTTCTAAATCAGTTCCTAAAACGCCTCTGGAACTCTGGTATGGGCGAAAGCCAAGTTTGAACAGAGTGAGGGTTTGTGGTTGTCCAGCATATGTGCTGACAAAGGAACCTCATAATTTAGAAAGTAGGTGTAAGTTGATACTGTTTGTAGGATATCTGATAAGCTCGTTTTTCTACTCACTTATCGCTTTGTATTTCCTTTCTTTTATGCATTTTATTATGTTTTCTTGAATAAACTGAG